>VUYV01000219.1:1458572-1490488 GCA_008711295.1 Anarhynchus alexandrinus
GCCGGGCCGGGCCGGGGGGCGCTGGGCTATGCCGGAGGCCGCCCGTAGCCGCCGGTCTCGGGGGTACTCCGCCGCGGGCCGGGCCGGGCCGGGCCGGGCGGTCCGTGGTGGCCAGCGCCCGCCCCGCCTCCCCGCCCATGAGGGACCGGCTGCCCCCCAGGGCGTCCTCTGAGGGCCCCCGCGGCCCCGGGAACTCTCTGGGAGTCGGGGTGCGGCGGCGTGCCGGGCTGCTGCTGGCCGCGGCTGGCGGCACCTCGGGCCGGACCGGCCCGGCCCTCGGCCTCCCGCCGGCCGCGCTGCCTTGTCTCTGCCAGCCCTGGGGCATTCCTCACTAGTTCATCCCGGGCAGAGGCTACACCTGTAAGCAGGTGGTTGTAAATAAGATTTGTTTTAAAATACATAAACGCGAGGTGCCTGGAAGTAAAGCTTAGTTTTCCTTTGGAGTTCTAGGAGGTGCCTCTTGGTGAACCGAAACTGTAGAGTTATGCAATTTTAATCACTTACTGGTCTTTCTCTTCTGTCTCTTCCCAGTACATTAAATGTTAAGATGTCTGTGTGCAAATAAAAGGAGCTGGAAAGGAGTGGTCTGTGCACTCACCTGAAAGCATCTCTAGAAAAGTTGTGTTTGTAAGAGTAGCAGTGGTGCGTAATTACTTCCCAGCAGAAACATCTTCCGAGTGGCCTAAGCCTTTCCCTTTGTATGTGCGTGCTCACAAGATGCCTTAAAAACGGATCTGAGGTAACACCTCCTGAGTTTTCTGCAGTAGGTGGGGACAGGTGACTTGTTTCAGGCAGGATGGTCCTGGCTGAGATGCTATAACCCATCCTGTTCTGTTGGCAGTGAGCCCAGAGGACAAGGTGGGAGTAGAGGAACCTGAGGGAACACACAAAGTAACAAAACAGGATGTTATTGACCGTTTTTGAACAGGTCCACGTACAAAACTAGGCAGTCTTGCCATGAGAAATCTCTTTTGGCAAATTGAAATAATAAATTTTATTTGTGACCTGACTTACTAACTATTAATACTTTTTTATACTATATTTATGTTCGGGTGTTTCTGAGTAATTTATTTAATGTTAGTATACTCACAACATGAGATAATGCTGAAAGCATTGCTTATGCCAAAAGTTTTGAAACGATGTTCAGTTTGTGTCAGGGAGCCAACACATGCTACATGTGTTACCTACCCTCCCACAGATAAATGTCTCTGCTATTGGAGAGAGGGTAATTTACTGATTTACAATAATGTGAAGTGAATGAACTTGTAATATCTTCAGCTGAGCATTAATAGTGTAGCATTAATGTGATACCATGGCTAAAGCTCAAGAATGTAAAAAAATAATCTTGAAACTATCTGTTTGATATCAGTAGATTCTTTATCCCTTGCTCATATCTGATGAAGGTGTTAAGGTACTTCTAATATGTGATTAAATCAGAGATGATGTAAAAAAAAGGTTCTTCTATGGAATTAATTAGTCAGATAAGTTACTTTATGTATGTTAATTCCGAAGTGACTGCTTCACACTTCTTGTAACTGATGACTTCTGTATTTGAGTCTCTCAGTTCTCTTTTAGAAATGATTACGTCTTCCAAAAAGCAGGTTGGACTCCTTCAAGAAGTGCAACTGATGTCTGCTGTATGGTATATTTGCTGTTCTGGGTTTGTGTACAGCAGCTCCCATTTAGGACTCTTGGTATATATGATGGAGTAACCCAATCTGAAGTCAGAATAGAAAAGTAACTCTAGAAGAGGCCCATTAACTTTTTAGTTAAGAAATGTAAGCTTTCGGTTTTATCAGCATGGATGATGCGGTAAAAGAAGTAAAGGATGATGTCATTATATGGAAGAGAAACAGATGAATTAATTTAAATATGAAGTGGAGGGTACTGGTAGAGAAATTAAAAAAAAAAAGGACTTTAATTTCTTTCTCTGACATCGAAGAAGAATAAAACTCATGGAAAGTAAATCTGTAACTGACAAAGGCGCTAACCTGTTTTTTATTAATGGATGGAATGTTTGTTAAAGTTGGATTAAGGATTAAAATAATGATTTTGAGTACTTAAAATATGCTGGTTTATCAGTTTGAAAATTTAGCTTCTAAATGACATAAATTCTTAATTTATAAAATGATCCCAGGTTTTGCTTCCTTGATTTCTTTTTTGCCCCTTCCCTCCTAGTTGTGCCCCTGAGGGACTTTGGGTTCCTGTAATGCCTCTCTTGGAAGAGAGAAAGACATGGGTCTCTAGCCTTATCTTCTGCTATACATTAGTGTAGCAGTAGTACAATTACACTTAAATCAGTTTAGGGTCTGCTTCACCATTTCTGACTGAAGAGTCTGTTTCCTACTTTGTTATTGCAGTTTCTACACCTCCCTATGATTCTCATGTGGCTGTCATATTGGTAGAACTCTCTCTGCCTAGACTTTATTGAAAGAGCTTATTCAGACTAAAATATGAGGGGCTGGATCATGCCTTCAGATGTAATTGCAGCGATCTCTCCGATATCAGTGGGAGTGCATCCCTGCCATTTGAAAATGGCAGCTTGTCCTTTGGGCTGCTGACAAAGTAGTAAATACAGAACTCAAGTTTTGGTGAGCCGCTCCTTTGGTCTGTGAAGGATGTTTTAATTTTGATTGTTATTCGGATTCTGTTGTCACATGAGATTGGTAGGGCAAAGTGGAAGAGTGTAACCAAGTCTGTCAGGTTGCGCGAGGCTTTCTTCCCTTACCTTGCCAGCTTGGGAGTAGCAAGCTTCTAGTTTTTGAGTTACCTGTAACTAACTTCACCCTGTTGAATGCATTGGCCTCACTGAATTGAAGGACTGAAATATAAATACTAAATAAATGATTTTTTATTCATTGAGTTACTGGCTCAAAACTAATAAGAACAATAGTATGTTGAAGTAAATTCCACTGGAATTAAATCAGTTTCCATTGGCTGTATTACCCTGGTTTCAGTGAGTTTCATAAATTGCAGTAAATGATGCAATGGACATTTTGTTATTGGTTATGCAATCTTGTTCCATCTGAATTATGAACACTGGTAGTATAAAACAGCGTGACATTCAGAATATTCATACCATGTACTTAATTTCTATGCAACCTATTGTTAGTAAAATAATGCCATGCTAAGGAAGCTTTTTAGCAAAATACGGTACTGTACTGTCTAAATAAAGTGCTGTTATGGGAGAATACCCCAAATGGGGTATCTAAGGAGAAAACACACCTATGTACCTCTTTGAGAATTAATCATACATTAGTTTCAGGTTCTTGGACATTATAAAATACCTCAGCTATTGTGAAGCCCAAGACCTTTGTGTTTTTCAGAAACATAGTGAAAGCATTTTGAAGGTTAAAACTGTACATCTTGGACGTTTGCCAGCCTTTATTCATTAAACTGTTTCACACAGCGAAGCACAACTGTTATATATCCAAAGAATGACATGGTTTTACTCTTACTGCTAGCATTTTTCTTTTTAATACTTAAAAAAAAATACAGCGTGATGAAACTGAAGCAGTATGATTAAATGTTATGAGACTTTACTGAAACACCTTTCAGTCCAGTAATCTGGTCTCCTAAACTTCTTACTTGTAGGATTTCAGTTGAATTGCTAGTAGTAAGCATATTGTTTAGATTGTCAGTTTGGGATTTAGTCCTTTGTGGAGCACTATTTTCTCTCCCAGAAAAATTATTTTTCCTGTTAAATATGAATAATTGGAGATCAACAGTGTTGCCTTCTCAAGGTTGCTAATATCACTTTGAATCTTCCCATCATGTTAAATTAACACTGAGTCTGAACTCTGAACCATTACCATGAGGTGATTAGCTGCTGTCTTTAAAGCAAATCACTTTTGCTTATATTCATGCTGAGAGGGCAGTTTTGCTGTTGTGTTTGTGTCCAGAGAGAAGTATGCTAGGCTAGAGCAATAGAAACTTAATTATAGAAATAAGACTTGGTATTTTAGTACTAAAGATCCAAACTTAACCACTGGGCAATGAGCTTGAGTAATTTATCTGTCTGATGGAGAAGCATGTGAATTAACTAAGCAGTCTGTGCTTTTTAGAGGAATTTCTGAATGTGCCTCAAAGACTGAACCAGAAATGGTGTTTCCATGTTTTATGCTCATCAGAAGATTCCTGCTCTATAAGGTTTTCTAGTCTAAACTTACATGGGAATGTGTTCCCAGCAGAAAAAATGATGTGGCAAGACGTTTTAGACCCTGAGAGTAAATTGTGTGAAGTGCCATGCAATTTAAACTTGCTGTCTCGTATTTTAGTATAAGAAGGCAGGGACAATTGTTTTCTCCTCACACCCTTCATGTCACTCCCAGTTCAATAAATCTCAGTTGTATCGTTCTGCAGATGTTTTGACTGCAGCTTGGAGGAACCTACTTCAGCATTCCTTCATACGTTTAGCAATGTTTTTTGTCCTTCTTTGGGCTTCTTTCACTTGTGCTTCTGTAAAATAGACTATTCAACGATGTGTATGACTTAAAGCTTCAGAATGAAACAAGCAATCATGGGATAAGGGGGACAATCTTTACATAGATCTAATAAAAATGGCTAGAACACCAGAAGCAGAGGGTTAGCAAGACAGGCACATCACATGTTTATGCAGTAATATAATGATAATCTTTTTCCTCACAGGATGTAATCTTTGAATAGACTTTTGTAAACCACCACTGTGTGCTAAACTGGTGTCTTTTATGGAACTGTTTTCTCCAGGATCACATTCCTAAGTAGTAGTCATCCTGTATGTGTAATCAAAATTGTTTTTTCATTATTGTGTTGGTTAAATTTATCTACATTAATTTTAATCTGCAATTTAATTTGTTTTACTGATTCCATCAATTTCTGATGTTCGTTAGCATTGCCCTCTAGCTTTTACTTTCCTATTGTGTTTTGTCATCAGTGAACTTTGTCACTTTGCTTTTACCATTTTTACAGCTCAGTTATAAATGTGTTGAACTACATAGGCTCTAGGACAGAGCACTGAGACTTGTCTGGCAACTTTGCTGTGAAAACAGATTTATTTTTTTTTAAATTTATCCTTTTTCTTTTCTTTTTGTATTTTTTTTATTTTTTAATTCCCGTGAAGAGTTGGCACCCTTTTCTTCTTGCTTTAAGAGCCTATGATGAGGGTCTTTGAGTATGTTTACTTGAATTTTTAGAAGGCTTATTAACATGATCTCCCCTATCCACATGTGTTGTTTTGAGAACTTCAGGAATTCTTTAAGGCACAATTTCTCTTTACAAAATCTGCACAGGCTTTTCCATTTTGAACGAGCTGTGGTTCTGATACTCGAGACCTGTGGAATATGATTTAGCCTAGGTTTTTTTTTGAGAGACTGCATCACGGTCTTGCTGTCCAGATACAGATCTGCTTAAGGTATTTCTTTTGGAACTGAACTACAAGTTTGAACAATGTATAAACTGAATTTAGATATGATTTATGTTCCAGCTCACAAGGCACATCTAAAATGCTAAAGGCTGTGTGGGATTGGAAAGTACTTTCACTTGTGTTTGGTGTATTTTTGCACTGCCTGCAAGTTACATGTCTTAGGCTGGGATTTGTACACATAATCACTTGGTGATTGCTTCATGTGACAAAGGCAGCTAAGGTCTTCAGGGTGATTTTTATACTTGAGTGAATTCTTGCCAGTTCCAACAAATGGGGCATTTGTGGGGAACAGTTGGAATTAATTAAGGTGGTTCCTAAATATTTCTAATTGAAAATTAAAGACAATAGGCACTAGAAAGAAGTAAACATGCAATTTGCCTAGAGAGAGCTATCTGGTTAATACATGTGGAGGAAAGAGCATCCATAAAGTAGTGAGATGGATTGGTAGCATAACATTTGTGCTAGAATAAGTTAAAATGATTAAATAGTGATGTAGTGAAGCATGCCAGGAAAAGTTTGCATTTTAAATAGTTGAATTTTGAGGGGTCGCTAAGAAAATAGCAGTGAAGATAAATGTGGAAAGGGAGTGCGCTTTATAATTTGGCATGAACCTCAAGGTCTGAATGATTCATACATGAAAGCATGTTTCTCAAAATGTTTTACTGATTCTGTTGGTTCAGTTCCTTGTTTTCTTGAAAACATGAGAGTTGACTTAGTGGACTGCACCACAGGTGTTGTGTAAAAACTGTACATTTAGCAGTTAATTTTTGTATGGGGAGAATGTTTCTGTAGACAGTTTTTTAAAAAGAAGGTAAGAAGACTCTTCATACTAATGCACTTGAATGTTGGTTTATATACTAATAGAAGGACAGTGAGTGCTGTTTGCAGACTCATCTGGACGTAGAACAATCAACTAGCAGGCTCTCTTGAGAGACCCTACTGCATGGTGGGAAAGAATTTCCTGGAGGAGGGTGTGGGAGGAGAAAGGCAAGTTCCTGTGATTGTCTATTCAGAAGTTCAACCTGAGTTTGGTTATCTGCCTGGGAGATAACAGGATTACTGGAAAGTTACTTCAGGGAGATCTCTTCCTTCTCAGGGCAGGATCAGCTGTGAGGCCTGACCAGGTTGCTTAAGTCTTTTCTGGTTGGGTACTGACATCCTTCGAGGACAGAGGATGCCCGGTTCTGGGGGTGATGGGCTCTGCTACACCCTCATGGGTGGAAAAAAGTATGCTATATTTATTCAATTGAGTCTTTTTCTTAATCTGTCTAGTGGACTATATGCCCCTCATCAAAACGTGAAAATTTTGAAAAGGAGGACTTCAGGATTTGAACAGGGAGAAGTGGTTTTGTTCTGAAATAAGCACATTGCTTAAGAGAAACAAGCAGTTAAGCATGTTTGAAATTGGATGCTAAGGTGCTTTTGCAGCCATTCAAACAATTTCAATTGTTAAATTACAGATTTGAATTAACAGATAGTTACCTAAAAGTTATATGAATAAACAAATGCTGTCAATTTTAGCTTGGCTCTGAAGATCTGGAACTGGCTATAAAATTGCATCTTTCTGTGGCGTATTTTAAGGTGAATTGTACTAGCTCTCCTTCAAAATGTCTAAGGTAAGGTGTTCTTACTGATACTATATTGCAATTTTTACCCCTATTCTATGAGCAATTCCTTACCAGCTGGATTTATGATCTTGACATGTTCTCATGGGTTTATTAATGTTCAACAGCTGTGTTCTGCTTTAAAAAAAAAAGTTTGTATTGCATCCCAGTAGTTCTCCCTGTTGTCTTCAAATTAACTTTTGGGTTTATTCTGCCTCCAATTAAGGCAGAAGAAAAAAATGTTTTTTAGAATTGGGTATGGGCGAAAAGAAGCATATAAGGAGCGGAAGTGTAAAATTGGAGAAATAGTAGATAATTTGTTAGAACTTCTAGGGCCTTAGATTTTATAATGGTGGCCTTAAACTTTTACTGTTAAACATTTGAGATGATGTCATGTTTTGCTTATTATTGATTGTGCAAGTATAATAGCTTGACCAGCAGCTGCATTGGAAAGCAATCGTAATGTTAATACAGTTTCTCAGCCCACACACTGGGCTGTTGCACGAAGTTCTGTGTGGATAGAAAATAAGCCCGTAACAGATTTTAAGACTTTCCTGAGGGCACTTAATTTTTAACATTAACACTGTAAAATTTGAGGGTAGGGGATGATGAAAGTAACTTGTATGTTGACTGCATCTGCACTATTTCTGAAATTCTTTTTAAATCTTTTTAACCATAAGGAATTCATTAGGTTGTCCCCATATTGTCCAGTTCAAGAAGCCTAAAGCACTTTGTGCTTCAAGTTTATAACCATTTTTTGCATGTATGTCTCAAATTCATTCTTTATGTAGATTGCATGCAATTGTGTTCTGTTGCAAAGTATTTTCTCAGTATAGAAATGAGCCACACCCATTACTTCTGCAGTAGCTTCATCTTCAAAACAAGTGTGAAGTGTTTTTAGAAAGCTCTTTGATGTCACAATGAGTAAAGAGTTTTTGATGCTTTTTTTTTACCAGTGGTCCAGGCTGTGTACATGATCAATCATAAGCTATTTTCTTTTATTGAAAATAACTTGATGCTTGATTAAAAGTTGAGAGCTTTTGTGATAAGAGTTTTTAGTAGCTACAGAAATGATGGTCATCCAGAAGTAACTATCTGCATTGGTCCATTTGACAATGTCAGTTTGCATGATTTTAATTTCCTGATACAGCCATTTGCACAGGTGTTCTTGAATTAATCTAGACATACAGGGCTTTGTAAAGAAACTGAAAATCATCAACTACAGCCCGTGTGGCTCATAGATCCGTAGCTATTAGTATATCTGATGTGGAATGCTTGACTTCATTTTGACAGGTGCGTATTCCTTTCAGGATTTAAATGCTACTTTTCCAGGTTATGTCTTGAACCCAAAAGGCTATAGAGATTTCTGTTTTTTTAGGAGCTTAGTGCAACTATCTGTAGGCTGAACCATACTCCCAAAAATGATTTGCAGACTATTTTAATCTCCAGGAATTCTTCATTTAGCCTCAGTACAACAAGAACACTTTCACAGAAGTTTTTAAGTGACTTCTGAGGAAAAAACTCCATGCATGTCTTTTTGAGTTTGTCTGTACATCATCTTTCTGGTAAACCATGTAAATATCAGATCAAATTTGCAAGTAATAAAAACATTATTAAAAAAACGCAAACACTCCAAAACTTCATTTTTAGTGGCATTAGAACTATTTGCTGAATGCAAACCAGAGGTTTATTCTCCAACATCATGCTTAGTGATATAGAGGAGAGGGGGAAGTAAAGTAGAGGTAGGAGAAACATTGGGTAGTCCCTTACCTACTCTCTACTGTAAAATTTGTCTTTTTCAGAGAAAATTGCTGGGGAAGGGATCTTCAGACTTCAGTGTTATCTGTGTTAAGTGCTAGTCTGACTGACATACATCTTAGTGACAAAAATACTCCTAAAATTATTATCCTATTACATTATGTAGAAGTACTTGCAGACTTCTTATGTGAGGAAGATTTTTTTTTTCTCCCCATAATCTTTGCAGTCTTTGCTTATTTGGAGATTAAAAATTCCATGGTAACCTATGGAAAAATGTTAATAGTGCTTGAAAGTTATCAGCCTCCCAGAGATAATCTTTGATCTATGATATTATCATATTATTTCCCAGGAGAAAGAACACTGTTTTCTTCAAATCCTCAAGCTTTGAAGCAAGCTGCAATGTAGAAAATAATTTGAATCTTATTAACTAGAAAAAATGCTGTCTGAGTTACTTCCAGTTTGCTGCTACAGGTTTTCATAAACTGATGGATTTAAAAATTATTAGCGATCTGGACACTTAGACTGTCCAGGCAATAGGGATTTCTTTAGAAATCTTTGCTATAGTCTGTTAGTTTAAATTAATCTTGTAATATAAGTGTTTTTTAAACCTATAATTCCTACCAATCTAGATGAGAGGTACTGAGAGGGGGAGAAACACCAAATGTGTCTCTGCTCTACCTTCACTGTAGGCTGTCTTGACTCTTTTTGGGTTCAGTGGGAGACCCTGAGTTTCATGTTCTTTCTTCACGTGCTGAAATCGTACAATCTGGTTGATAACTTGTCACTAGATGATGTCTGTTCAGCTGAATCCTGCATTATTAAATTGCGCAATGTGCAAGAGAAGTGTCCTTTTATATTTTGGGTAAACCTCAAGTATGTATGGGAATACCAGACGAGAGTGCTGTACTGTCCTTTCTAAGAACTGCTTATCCTGTGGGAGTGTAATGGCTTTGGATTGGCTAGAAACACTGCAAAACAATCTTCTACAGGGCAAGTGTTAGGCAAAAGGGAAAGAGTAATTTTAGAACCCAAAAACTTTGTAACAGTTACTATGACTATGACAAGGGGCACGTAGAAATGAAAGAAAGCAGCAGTTCTGGTTAAATCTGCTTTACCCAAGGGTTCTGCCTGGTTTGTCTAAATAAAAAGATTCCAGATCTCTCGTCTGGGATCCAGTCCTTGGGTCTTGAACGGCAGTGGTTTCACACCATCATGAGCACTTTCATAGTTGCAAATTCTTCCTGTGATTACTTGTTGATGAGTAGAATAGCTCCTGGGTCTCTAATATATGGGCACATACAAGCATGAAATCAGTTGGTCAGCAGTGAATAGAAAGCAGTTGCACAGATGGCATAAGCTGCCCCTTCTTTTCTCAAACTTTGGCAGTTTCAGATACAAAAATTGATGCTCTTCTGATTATGTACATTGCCACAATTTTGTTGTAAGTATGATGTGATCTTCATAAAGCAGCTCTGTTTTGTTGTCACTTGTGAAGGTAGCAGGGAGAGTCACACTGTTTGTCACACTGCTGTGGAAGGATTGTGAATAGTGCTCAAGGGGGCGGAAGCCTAAAGGCACAATGGAGGTGACAGCAGTACAGGGCAATGTCAGGAATGGATTCTTTTCAGTCAGCAAGTTTGAGGGAACAAACTTTCTCAAGTTCCCTGGAGATCTTTAGTTGTTTTGTAATAACTTTTCTCCACCCTTGTTTGGCTTCATATTGTTCCCAAGGGTTTGGTAGTAGGTCATCCTGAAAGCTGGTTATGCTCAAAATATGTTTGTGAGAGATCTTTGCACGTGTAATGAACTGGATGTGTACAACCACTGTGTCTGTTTTTCTTTCTTAGCAACAAGGTATTGGTCGGCCAAGTGTATACCATGCGGTGGTGGTCATATTTCTAGAATTCTTTGCGTGGGGGCTCTTGACAACTCCAATGCTAACGGTAAGTATCACTGATCAGCTGTCGTCTTGGCAAGAATACCACAAGTTAATTTGCTAATTCTTAGGGATTGGGGTTTTAATTTGTTTTACGCTTCCTGCTTACCTCATTAACTGAATTCCAGGAGTCTTAACATTCAACACTGTGCCATAGTTGTATACTACATCTGAGATCTGGACTGCTGTAAGACTAAAAGATAGTGAAAAGTAAATTAGCAAAATGCTGTACTCTTTAACCTTTATTTGCATTTTAGAGTAACATTAGTTTAGTGTATTGATGAAAGTCTTTCTGGAAATGCTGGCTTTTTATGAGACTGCATAGTTAATTCATCTTTCAGTCATAACAATTGAATAAACTATGCATCTCATAGTAAACTTTGTACACTATTGTGGGCTGGCTGTTTTGCCAGCATGTAACTTGAAGTAAAATGTAAAGGCTTTCATCTAAGAAATGGATAAGTATTTAATCTGTTCTGGAATGCAGTTATTTTCCAGATGAATAGATAATTTGAGTGTTTGGTAATAGGATGTGAAGCCTTTCATCTGAAGACATGGGTCTTATTCATTGGAATCAGGCCTGCCTGAGAGAAGTCATCAGAAGTCTGTTAGTCCAGTTTTTAATCAGATATTATCTGAAAGTACTTCAAATACATGACAAGCAAGGTCTTCTGGGATTGAAACACCTTGGAGTTAATTATTTTTCCATCCCCAAACTCCAAAGAAATCCTCTACATTACTCTTGAAAGGTGTTTGTCTAACCTTCCCAAAGACAATCATTGATCTTTTTAACATAGCTTAATGATAAACGAGTCCATATAAACAGTTAACAAATTTCCATGAAGTAGATGTCTCACTAAATTATCCTGTCATGCTGTTTTGCTACTGTCAAAATATGGGGAAACTTACTGGGTGGTCTTTCTGGTTTCTTGGTTTTTTTTCTTGCCTTTTTTTCTTAACCAAAATGCTCAACTTCAAGTTGCCCTAGCTTGACACTTGTCATCTAAAGGGATAATGTGCAAATAGTAATTCTTAAGCAGTCTTCCAAAAAAACCCCTTTTTAATAAAAACTGTATGTTATGTGGCTTCTTCAATGGTGTACTCCAGTTGAAATAGTTCCATGTGAATTTGTACTGTTAGTCACTTGCAGCTGAAACGTTAATTCTTGAAATTAGTATTTATCATTGCACTGTGTCTAATGGGAGTGTTATGAAACACTTCTAATGTAAAGCGAAATTCTTATTTTGACTGAAGTATGTGGATTCAGTACAGTCACTGTCTTGAATGTCTTGTATTTTGAATGTTGTATTCCTCTTTTATGTGGTCTTCAATACTTACGAGGCTGTTGTATTGGATTGAAAACTTAAGTAAAAGCACTGAGTTACACATAATGGTGTAACTTACCTTACACAGGTGTAAATGACTTAATTCTGTGTACTTGTGGGCAATCATCTTTATTTGTAATCAGCTTTCCACAAACTGAAAGACTGCTGTTTGTTTTAAATAATTTCAAATCTGTTTTGATACTTTGCACCCTTCTGTCTTGTCATAATTTACCTTGGCCTACTGATCAGCCAGCGGTACTAGTACCAGTCATTTAGAACTTTCATATGAGCAAGGTTCAGCCTTTGAACTGCCAGCTGCCCACTTTTGTTCAGTCAGGTTTGTCTGATAGGAAAGGCAGAAATGGAAATGTCTGGCCTGTTAATCAAAGCTTATGGTAACTCAAATTTTTTCTGGTTGTGTGGTGATTTGCCAGGTCATTGTCAACATTCAATCAGATTAAAATGTTGTGTATTATCAAAATAAATTGTATTCTATGATAGCTGACATTATTTAAAGTTCATTTTTTAGATTACTTTTTCACTCCTTTTGACATCTGTCAGCAAAGCTGTAGTGTTTGTTACATGGCACTATACTTAGAGGAGGAAAGATTTAAAGTGTTTATAAAGCACACAAAAGCTTATTTTGCTCACAGACTACCTTATACTTAGCTTATGCTCACTACTTTTGTTTATGTACTTGTACGCCAATATTAATAAATCACCATGAGCAATATCAGTCACTTAATGGCATGTTCTGTCTTCAATATAATCTTTTTCTGAATACATAAATATTTCTATTGATAGCACTTGAGTAATGCAGTTCCTTCTACCAGTTTGTCAACTTGCATTTTTCTTGTCAATAGAGTAACAGAAGTTAATTTCACAAGCTTGAACCAACATCAGCAGTGGTTACGTCCCATGAAAATTACTGGAAAAAACTTTACAGAAAGATGATTAGATTTGACTCTGTGAGCTTCCTGCTTCCTTTTTTTTTTTTTTTGACTTGGAAGACATCTGTTTTCTAGATCTCTAATTTGAACCCTGACTTTTTTTTTTTCTTCATTCTTATCATAAGATCAGTGGCTAAACAGGTGCAAAATTGTTTTAAATATCTAAACAGAAGATGAGACCAGAAGGAAAAAGGGGTGTAAAAAAGCAGAATTATCTGACCAGTAGTTAACCTGGGAAGAACCATCTTTATGAAACCTATAATTTGAGCATCTCAAATGATTGAGATTCCTTGAAAAATGATGCTGATATTTTTCGGTGACACTAAAGTATTGTGTTTTTTCAGGCTAGTGGCTTTCTCAACATGCATATAAATAATTTTTGTAGTTGTTAGCACTTATCTATAGATAAAAACAGCAAATGAATTGGAAGTGTGTGTTCATATACGCTTTGATCATTGCAATAGCTTTTTTAATCGACACAGTAGCACCTGTGAGGCCTTTTAACTCTCTTGCATATTTATGGTAAATCTGTTTAGTATAGATTAACATGCTTGCCCTTGAATTAAGACTGCTGGTAAAGCACCTTAAATGAATTCATAGCTGTACTTAAAGGATACATGAAACACTCATAACTTGCTAGTATTTATAAGCATCTGCTTGTTCATCAGAAGTGTTTCTAATGGTATGACTGTTGAATATGTGCAGTTTGTTCAGAAACAGTTTTCTCAGTGCCTTTTTGGGCAGTGTGGATATAGTGCCTTTTTTTTTTTCTTGACAGTAAATTAGCTGAATCTCATTTTCACTTTCAATTAGTAACAATGATTGAGTCAACGTTTTGAAGGGAATTACCTGCCTCAAAAATTCTGTGGTTTGTACCACATGGAGATGCTTTTTCCTTACATTGATCCCTTCTGAGCCAAGTACCCCAAACCAAACTATCTCTGCAGTACAGTGTGGTCTGTGCCAACAGAAGCAGTTATGCCCATAAATTGATATTAAACCTTGTCAATATTTTCTAATGAAGAAAAATAAGAGTATAATTCTGGGATAAGATACTTCTTTAACATGTCCCAATAGAGCTATCCTGTTTTACAAATCAGATTAAACTTTGAATCAACTTTCGCCTGTCTCTCCTGATTCAAATAATGCTTTTTTCCTCCATCAGGTCTTACATGAAACATTTTCCCATCATACATTTTTAATGAATGGTCTTATTCAAGGTGTTAAGGTAAGAATTTTTAAAACCCAGATCTAAATATTTTGTGTGTTCCTATATGGTAATTTGTCTGTCCTTCATTCTCCATAAAAAGATCCCAAACCCTGAGAATGTAGTTAATTCTTGAAGCATTTTTTCATTGTAATGGTTGTATTCTTGGGTTTAGTTCAAGATGTACTGCTGAATGGTAGCATCTTGAAACGAGTGGAATATTTCTCAGAAGTTTAAATTACTCTCATTTGAATAGGTACAAGTTGTAGCTATTGTAATCTTGATAAAGATCCTTCTGAGAACGGGGCTAGGTTTTTAATGTCTGCTTCCTATTGTTAGATGATTTATATCAAAAGCAGATTAATGCAGCCATGATGATACCATTGAGATAAAAAATGAAGCACTTAAAACACTGATGTTGTCCGAGATATGGTACAAAAGCTAATTTTCAGTAGGGTTGTTTATTTTTTTTCGTAGTCTTTTTTTACCAGTTTTTGAGCATTCTGTCTGTGATGGTCAAGATGTTCAGGGCAACTTATAGCTTATTTATACCACTGCAGTCACACAGTGGTTATGCTGGGTTGTTGCCACAAAAAAAAGCTTGCAAAATTTCTCTAGCATAACTAGAACTTGAAAGTCTCTTCTTTGCTAACTGTGTTACACTAAGTGCGTTGAAGCCTCTCAGTAACTTATGACTAAGTTAATTAATAGCACCCAAAAATTGTTTAGCGTTGTATTCTGTAACAAATCCAAAGTGCTGTTTTTAGTTGCAAGAATGTGACATCTTTAGGATGGACTTGCTGTCTTGATATCTTTAATGGTGGATTGTCTCAAACTGAAAGAGGAAGTTAACTTTGCATTGTTCTCTTAGAAAAACAAAGGTCATGTTCCTTTTGGTGTTTTCTTTCAACTCCGTTCGTTCACAGTGCAGTATGAGTATCACTTAGAAGTAGTGAATGAAATATATTTTATACAGAGCAGCTCTGTAGAAAAGTGCATTAATATCATGGCCTAAATGTATGTATTGCTCTAACAGGTGTAATAAACAGGGGAGCATAGACCAGAGTGAGCTTGCACTTCACTGTCCAATATTTTCTTTAAAATGCTGTTCATGACACATCATAGAATCATAGAGTCATAGAATGGTTTAGGTTGGAAAGGACCTTGAAGATCATCGAGTTCCAAACCCCCTGCTGTAGGCAGGGACACCTCCCACTAGACCAGGTTGCCCAAGGCCACGTCCAGCCTGGCCTGGAACACCTCCAGGGATGGGGCCTCAACAACCTCTCGGGGCAACCTGTTCCAGTGCCTTACCACCCTCAAAGTGAAAAACTTCTTCCTAATGTTCAATCTAAACCTGCCCTCTTCCAGTTTAAAGCCATTCCCCCTCGTCCTATCACTACATGCCCTAGTAAAAAGTCCTTCCCCAGCTCTCCTGTAGGCCCCCTTTAGGTACTGGAAGGCCGCAATAAGATCTCCCCGGAGCCTTCTCTTCTCCAGGCTGAACAGCCCCAACTCTTTCAGCCTCTCCTCATAGGAGAGGTGCTCCAGCCCTCGGATCATCCTCGTGGCTCTCCTCTGGACACGCTCCAGCAGGTCCATGTCCTTCTTATGTTGGGGACTCCAGAGCTGGATGCAGTACTCCAGGTGGGGTCTCATGAGAGTGGAGTAGTGGGGCAGAATCACCTCCCTCGTCCTGCTGGCCACGCGTCTTTTGATGCAGCCCAGGATACGGTTGGCCTTCAAAAGTGTTTTGGGTGACAGCAGAACACATTAGCTCGTATTCTACTGAAATCTAACTCTAAGGAGCAAAAGTATTAGTTTCAGCTAAGGCATCTAACTTTCCTAGGATCTGGTGGCCTGACTTTATAGATTTTGTTCTCAGTTTACTTAATGAAATCATTGGAATCAGAGTTGTTTATTGGGATTTGGCAGAATAGTGATTTAGTACAGTATTCTCTATGCACATGTTAAACTTGAAGCTAAGTATAGTTGAATAGCAGAGGTTAGTTCAAGTTAGCTGAAGGAGACCTCTACTGTATTGAGGTGCTTGCAGAACCATATATTTACTAATGTTTGGATTTATGACAGAGTTGTATTGCTGAGAGAACAATATACTCGTTAGGAGGACGATGCAGCCGTTCTGGAGGTTTTGCAGTTAAACCTGTGAAAGGCTTTGCTTATTTTAATTCTGTGTAATACAGAGCAGATTTGAGGCTTAGATCTAGGGCTTTATAAAACGCTGAAAAATCTAGTATTTGATCCTTAGTCAATATTTTCCATGACAACTGTTTCTGTAAGTCTGACTTTGCCACTGGAATATCATTGTGGTGTTTCACTGTCTCAAGTTGTCAAGCTTGCTCAAATGGTCCTCATAGTTCTTGCAATGAACAAATGTCCTGTACACAATAAATATGCAGTATAAAGCAGTAAGTGCTCTGTTTTATTTGTTTCAGAGGACAGTTAGGTTACTCAAAACTCTCCCTTGAAATATTTCTAATTGGAAGGGAATTTGGTTTTGCGATCTAGCACTAGGTCTCGTGATAGAGGCTAAGAAGATATCCTTTGTGAAACTACACTGTAGATTTTGGGGATTTTTAAGAAGCTTTGCAGTCTGTGGTACCTCTATATTGAAAAAATGCATGCCTCCTCTTTTTGAATGCACTCAGGTTTAATAGATTTGAAACATAAAATGTCAGAGTCACAGAAAAGTAGAGTGTAGAAGAAATTGTGTACAATTTCAGTTGTCTTCGATTTTGTGTTTAATTTCAAATCAAATTGCAATTTTAGTCCTTTTTTTATATTGTGTTTAAAGTTAAACTTGGAAATGTAAATATAGACATATTAATTGTTTTCCTTCTGTCACAGGGTTTTTTGTCCTTTCTCAGTGCTCCGCTAATAGGTGCTCTATCAGATGCATGGGGAAGAAAATCTTTTCTTCTTCTTACAGTTTTCTTCACCTGTGCCCCAATTCCGTTAATGAGGATAAGTCCATGGTAAGTGGTACAGACTGCAGTAGTGAGCTTGCCAGTACAGCAGAAATTGAATCAGAGGAATAGTTTGGGGAAGTGGAAGAGGGACAATAAGACAAGAGAGAGCCACTTTCCTTTCAAGATGTGATTGCATTATTCCGGATCTTTTCTGTTTAAAAGGTGTTAAAACTGCATATCTTAAAAGCAGAAATTACAGAATGTGATTTTAGTTACTGTATTCACACAAGTATAACAGTAATTGAAATGGTTTGATAGCCCTGTCTAACACAGTTTTAAGCTCAGCTGTTAATCTTTTTTCTCCTGAGGGCTGACAGTAAAAAGAAAAAAAACCACCATATTTTTAAAGCTACATGAACCTTAGAATTTATTGACCACAGAAAAGTACAATTACTGCAAGTGAGATCTTTTAACTTTTTTATTAAACAACGTTGAAGTCTTAACTGAGTGGAATTGACTTGCTTTCAGTTTCATTTACATTCATGGTGAAACTTAGCAGGATTACAAAAGAACTTCGTGTACACTGAATGCATTCAGAGTTCAGCTTCTGAAGCATTTTATATATGATAGTTTATTCCTTAACTGTTTGAGAAACTTTCTAAGAAAATTCCTTTTTCATAACTTAAACTTGCTTCAGCTTTGAAGAGTGTGAAAATGTGTAGGTACCATGTCCTGAAGGTGCCACTTCTTCTTTAGGCTGATGTAAAGTAAACAATAGAATATTAAAAATTAAAATGCTGTTTTCAATATTTAAGTGAGGCTACACGGTCACTTTATCTCCAGTAAAGTTCTATCTTAGTTCTTGAGGAACACTTCTCATAGATTAAATACAAACTTGCTTATTAGTAAGAGAAAAGCAGGGGGTCTTAGCTTAAACTTTCTAATTGTTGCTTTTAAATCATTAGGTGGTACTTCGCTATGATTTCGGTATCTGGAATCTTTTCTGTTACCTTTTCTGTAATATTTGCCTATGTAGCTGATGTAACACAAGAACATGAAAGAATTACAGCCTATGGACTGGTAAGACACACTAAACTTGGAAAAAAAGATCAGATTATGACCTTCGTATTGAACTTGTGTTTTGATGCACAGATTTTTTCCTTATTAATGTACTGAGGTTGATAGAGAAAGGAATGAACCATGCATCAAGGCACTGTATTAGAGTTTAGGAAATGTAATTCAGAGTTTTTACTGCTGTACAGATTACTCTGTACATATAAGAACAGACTAAGAATTTGACAACTTTACCTGCACAGAGGGCATGTGTAGCAAAACATGTTTTAAGGTTCGCAGGCAGAACAAGAGATATTGTTAAATGCAATGCAAATTATTTAGTACTTGATCTGGCAATATCTTTCCACCTGTAAATTGCACTTTTAGTTTATATTACTTCTTTTTAATATAGAGTGTCTTTTTCTATAGTCAGAACAGGCAGAAGGGTGAAAATGCGTAATACAGTATTTTTAGTAACTCAGTCATGACCTTTATTAATTAGCAGGAGAAGAGGATAATAGTTCAGTTAGTACAAACTAGCCTTTCCGGTAATAATATAATTCCTGCTTTCATGAATATCTGTATTGGTTTAGGTTTTGGAGGCCCATTGGTAGATGCCCTTAGCCTTTGAATATCATTTATCCCTTCATTCTTTGTGCCTCTGTGTTCACTATACCGATAGATAGATTCATGGACTTTATTCTTGGCTAACTGTACTGTACTTTGAGGTCTTAAGGTTTCCCTTTATTTTTAGCCTTAGAGACATATTGATTCATCAGATGTTGATTTAACAGTTGAGAAAATAAAGGACTTGACTTAATTATTTTGAACCAAACTTGTGTGTATTGTAGCAGAGCACAAAACAGGTTTAAAAGTTCTGGAATTCCCACTTTATTCCTCCTGCCTCTAAAGAGGGCGATAAGTATATTTAAAGCATATATTTGCCTGCCTTCAAACAGTTTTTTATTAACAGAAACAGCTTGATCTAAAAGTCTATAAAGTGATAGACAAAAGTGCAGTTGTTTTAATTAGGTCTGTATCTCTTTCTAAAATCAGTTTGTTTATTACACCTTTTCCTTAGGATTTTTTTCTAGCTTGGTATAAAGCTATATTTCTAGCTTGTGTTCTTACTCTATAAAATAGCTATGCAAAGTGTTTTTATTTTGGGGTCTGGAAAAGAGTAGTAATTAAAAAAACCCAAACAAACTAGCTTTATTCTAATATTTTCTGATGATTTTTATAGTGAAATTTAGCTACAGCACTTGATTTTTCATCATGTTCCACTATATGTGAATATAGTAAGCTATCTATTAGTAGCTGCATGTCACTACAACATAGTATGAAGCAATACAGTAGTTGCTGAAGTTTTTGTCATAGCTAATGATCTCCTAGTTTGCCATGCTATTCAGTGGTAGCTATGTGTTTAAAATGCAAACTGTTAACAAAGGCATTATATATTACTCTACGTATTACCCAGAGTGCTGTGGCTCAGGTTCACTTAGGCAGACATTCAAATGTGCTGGCAACTCTTTCAGTGAAATCTCATCAAATTCATAATTGGGAAACAAAACCCGTTATAGTCTATTTGAAAGTAAGAGCTGTTTCCCTTTGAGCCAAACTTGCTCTTTGAATGCAAATCCTGTCTCATATGACGGGCTGTGGAGGACCTTGGAGAAACTTTATTTGGACCCATATTTAGTGTCATAATTGTGTTTTTTTTTAAGCTTAAATTTGTCTGGTGTTTTGTTTTGAAACCACACTTCTGAGAGGGGTGGTGCTGTTAAGCAAGCTACTTCATTTTTTTGCAATGGCCGAATAACCACTTCAACAAGTTTGTAAACTGTTCTTGTGCATAGGTATCTGCCACCTTTGCAGCAAGTTTGGTAACTAGTCCTGCCATTGGAGCATACCTGTCTACCAGCTATGGAGATAACCTTGTCGTACTGGTGGCCACATTGGTGGCTGTTGTGGACATCTGCTTCATCCTGCTAGCTGTACCAGAATCTCTTCCAGAAAAAATGAGGCCTGCTTCATGGGGAGCTTGTATATCATGGGAACAAGCAGACCCTTTTGCAGTAAGATACAATTCAATAAGTAATAAATAATTGATGATTAATTAGTAATAGTAATTAGTTGTATTTTGTAATCTTGAGAAATCTTTAATCTTATCGGTAGCTTGACTGTTCAGTATACCATAATCTATGTTCTCTGCTCTTGCATGAAAAGATCTAGCTACATTTAAAAACCAAAACCAAACCAAACTTCGTGGATTAAATGATTCTTGAATTGGAAACGGTGTTTGGTGTGAAATCCAAAGGGAAAATGCTTTGCTTTTCTAACCTAATCTGTTTTATTGTAAGAGAAATGCTGAATTCTTACGCTGCTACAGACCTGATATTATAAGACTTTTCCAGATTCATTTTGTGCTTTGTACTTTAGGTTGGCAATATCTCTCTCCGCTCTTGAATTATTCTTTTGGTTATATGTGTTTTCTTTTTAATATGGAATGGATCTATGAAGCCTGATTTTTCTACAGGCATATATAGGAAGTGTTGAAATGTATCATGCAGTCTTTCCATCAACTTACACTTACTCAGCTAATTTGTGTTTGTGTTACACCTCGCTATCTTAAGAGAGGAAAGAGTGATTGTTCTTCATGAGATCCATCCTGCTGGGAATTGGCTGTGAATGTTGAGAGATGAGTGACATGCTTGAAAGACTGCAGTTAAAAACTTTGTTTTCCACAATTTATTTGTTACTCAAACTGATACATATTATGGGTGAACAAGTATAAGAAATGTACAAGCAAAAATGCTCTCTAAATTTGGTAAGAGAAACAGTTGTAATGAGGCTGTATTATTTGCTAGCATCTTTCAGAACAGATTATTATGGAGATCAATTAGAAGATATGCATTTCCCTAGATATTATATGATTCTGATTCCTGTGAATACTCATAATTTGAACAGTAGCAAAAACAAAAAGAAGAGGGTTGTTTCTAACTTAAAGTTCAGTTTAACTGTTTCCATGTGTAATTTTTTTGACTCGTATGCGTGGGTAAAAATGGATTTTAAAAATGTGAATACACCTTAAGCTTTCTTTATGCTTTCACTATACTTCATATAAATGTTCCAATACTTATTTTGTTTCTTTGTTTTACAGTCTCTGAAGAAGGTTAGAAAAGATTCTACAGTTCTCCCGATCTGCATTACAGTGTTTCTCTCTTATCTGCCTGAGGCTGGACAGTATTCTAGCTTTTTTCTGTACTTGCGACAGGTAAATGTTGGTGTCTTCACATCTTAATAAGGATGATTAAATAACTATTCCCTAAGACCTCTTTTTTTTGAAGGCTTTGCTCAGAGAAGTGCTTTCTGGCAAAATACAGCTTTAAAAAGTAAAGGCAGGGTACTTTGCTAAGCCAATAACTGAATAACGCTTGACTCCTGATGTGTAAACCCTGCCATAGCTTAAGCATGTGTTCATAATGTTAAGCAGACCTTTGTTCCTATTCAGTACAGCAGTTTTTATGTCTCGAGGTGGGATCTTGCCTGTTGAAGAGCTATTGTGTTTGTGGGAGGGGATAGAGAACTTCAGTTTCCAGATACATGACTCCTCAGTTTCCTTTTTTTAAGGCAGTTTTTTTTTTTTCTTATGTGGATTTCTTGGCAAGCAGTCAAGTTAAGGATTATTCTCAGAAGTGGACTCTTCCTGTATGGATTTAGATTATAAGCAGGGATCAGTGTTTTCTTTGAACAAGATATCTCTTTGCTAGTGACTGTCCTGGATTGTGTTTGGCATTTGTTTTATGTATTTTCTGTTTCTCTTCAGATCATAGGTTTTGGATCTGCTAGCATTGCGGCATTTATAGCTGTGGTAGGCATTCTGTCTATAGTAGCTCAGGTAAGCTTTATTCTTTTTACTGTTTCATTAAACAGTTCAAACTGAATGCTGAGGAACGGTCTTCTGACTATTAAGCTTGTCTATAAACTACTTACACACTCTAAAATGCCAGTACACCTTGCATTCACTAAATGTTCATATATGGTCTATGTAAATGTCTTGCTTTAAATCTGCTTTCCTTAGAAATACTGGACCCGTGCATCAGAAAATGAAACAAAAATTTGCTAAGCTTAGATCAGTAAATTTACTGGAACTCTGGCTTTAAATAATAAAAATAATGTAGGAAATTGGTTACTTAATGCAAGGCCTTCTTAAAGGGAAACGTGTTATTTTAAGCAAAAGTCATGCTACTTGCCCCTGCTCTATTGTCTTGTGCTATCAAAGTTGCGTACAAATGATGAAGGAATTGATGTGGTGTGCCCAGGGTTACTTAGGCTCAGTATGGAGGCCGAGGAACTGTGAGGCCTTGGTATATTGTTTTCATACCTCTTAATTGGCAACAGGGGGCTGTTTTTTGGACAGGTCCTTTATGCCTTCTAGAAATCAAACAGTTTTTATGATATGATCTTTGGTACCTTTATGGGTACAGTTCGTCTTCCTGTTTTGATAACAGGAAGGTGAATGGCACATACAATGTGCTGTAACCTTGTTGCTGTTCTTTGCAGGGGGGAGGTCTCACTGTGAAGCAACACATTCACCAGTGTTTACCAGTTTTACTGGTGTCAGTGGTGTCCTTCCTTATCAATACAAACCATTATTTTAATCCTTGCTCTGTGGTTTGTTCTGATGCTTTTCTGTGCACTCAATTTGCCAGTCATATTTTCTTCAGACCAGTATTTTTGCTAAAAATCTCTAAAATATCTGCCCTTCTGGTTCATAACTTTCAGTGTTAAAATGAGGAAACTGCATTGATTTTTTACCTCTTTGAAGAGTGCAGCTTTACTGAAATAAGCTTTGCTTCATGAATACTAATTTCTGTTGCCATGTTGGGTATCTCCAGAAAGAACTGATCACATGCAGATAGAATTACTGTATTTTTTGCTATTTACCTTTCAAACTAGTTTTGTCTAAGAATGAGGAACAAGAAAACTACTCTGAGGAAGATGTACATGAGAGAGGAAGTGTGCTTTGCTCTGCAGTCCTTCTGGTTCCTTTTCTCTGGCTTTTTACTGCTGCACCACTGAATTTCTCATGTTAAAGAAAAACGTGTGCATTGTTAATGGAATGAAGTTGTCTACGTGGACATTGCCTTACTAGGAACAGTCTGTTTGTTGCCATAAGTGTATTGCTATTGTATCTGAATTGGGTCCTACTTCCCCCTCAGCAACAGCACTTCTAACGGATGAAAAACGGTAGTCTTCCTTTAGGATTAGTTTCCATGTGCAAATAAAAAGGTCGTATGAGTGGTGTAAAGAGTCACCAGAAATTGTAGTTAAAGATGCCTAGGAATTGGCCTTGGCTAAATTTCAGTGCACGCGGTGATGTTGGAAAAGCAGCAGGATTTACTTGTTGGTTTTAATTGTAAATTTGGATAGCAATTCACTTAACTTAGAGATTACTTTTTTCTGTGCTAACAGTCTTTTTTTTTTTTTTCTCTAGTATTTGTAGATACTGGTAAATTCAACCCATATCCAGCCTGTACTATCTTGTTACCAGCATTTATTGTGGAACGCTCTATTCTGTAATGAAACACAATAGTAGAAGAGGAAATGAAAGCCTGTTTACAGTAGAAACAGACACTGAGATATAATGTCTATAGAGAAGGCAATACATACATTTCTCTATGTCCTGAAATAGAAACTCTTTAATAGTTAAGAATGTCTGTACATCAAATGTTGATATGACTAGTCTGCATTTTGGACTTAATACAGAGGAAGTAAGAGCACGAGTAGTGTGAAGTTCCTCAGCAGTTGAAAGGTCTTCTGAATTACTTTGTGTAGAAGGTGAAACTCCTTTAGTAATCTGTCTTTTTAAAATAACTTTTGGATTAACCACTTTCTCTTGCAGACTGTGTTTCTCAGTATCTTGATGAGGTCGATAGGGAACAAAAATACAGTTCTCCTTGGCCTTGGCTTTCAAATGCTTCAGTTGGCTTGGTATGGTTTCGGATCTCAGTCTTGGTAAGCATGCATTTTGATAGGTATATATCTATTAAGGAACTGAAAATGTTTTTCCAAGTTCTACCGTTCAGTTCTGTCATCATGAGTATTTAAATGCTCGGTGAATTAAGCATTCTCATTTGCATTACACTACCAAAGTTTAGTCTGTATTTTGCCCATGTAGGCATGATAGCATTTTCCAGGTTTATAGTGTAAGTTGCAGACTAACAGCCCTTTTGAAAAAGAAGTCTTTGCACCATTTTGGTCTACTGAGTTTTCTGTCAACAAATGTGGTTAAAACTTTTTCTTAAACTCACAAGCTCGTAAGTAGTATGTTCTCTCCAGTAATTCCACTAGAACCATTCTAATCAGTTACTGGACCTCTACTTTTTCCTTTTTTTTTTTTCTAATGTAATTTTCTTACTGTAACTATATTTGGTCTTGGAAGTTATCTAGAGCTTCTTTTGTTGGAAAAACTGTGAGTAAAGTGAACTAGAACCATAAGCTGGAGCAGCTTTTTCTTTACAACGTTTGTCCTACTGACAGTGATGAATGCTTGTTCTTTATCAGAGCACTTCCTAGTGAGTTATAAAAGTTAGAGAACTGCCTCAATGGGCCACCGTGTGAAATGTTCCTTTGTACAGCCTTTGGAGAGGGAAAGCCTGTGCATCACTTCACTCCCACTCCCTTCTTTTCCTCTGCTGTAATAGCTAGTGTAGAATCGAATGCGCTTCTGTTCCAAGGGGAGCAGGAAGAAGGCCCTGACCAGATAATTTCCAGTCTTTAGGTATTTTAATAAGAGTACTTTCAGAAGGGCATTAAAACTTTACTGAGTGTACTTTTCTGTCCCTTTTTGGGGGTGTGGGGATAATTATATGGGCAGTCTCATTTTTAATTCAAATTATGCATTTAACACAGGATGATGTGGGCAGCAGGAGCTGTAGCAGCAATGTCAAGCATTACGTTCCCAGCAATCAGTGCTCTGGTTTCACGAAATGCAGAGTCAGATCAGCAAGGTGAGCATTGAATGAATTTCTGTTTCAGCATCGGACTGCTTTCTTGGATGACTCTTCTGTCTAGAAAGCAGAATACTTATCTAGGTGTACTTCTCAAATATGTTGGTGAGTAATGAGTTTCTTTGGTAGTAGCTATGTAAGCCTGCCAATCTATGTAGAAAGGAAGGAAGTACACAAATTTATCAAATTTGCATTGCAAAATGCATAGTTTCTGTCTGACCAACTACTTCTAGCTTCCTGTAAAAGTACTACAAAAGCAACAAAAATAGATGTGGTAACTTTCATGTTTTTTCCTTCCTCTTTTTTTTTTATGAAAAGTAATACTGTTTAAGTAGATAGTGAGGATTAATGTGACAATACGATCTTTTTAATGGAAACTAAAATCATGTCTTACCAGATTCACGTAAGGCTATACAAGAAGCTCTATTCTATGTTGAAAAGTTTGCCCTGTTTGCTATAATACTTCAGATTTTCAAGGAATAGAAAAGGCGGCTTACATAAAGAGCTGATCTGAGAAGACAGAAAAATTAATTGGTATTGGTGTGAAGGGAAATGAACAGTCAGCAATAACTTCATTTCAAATCAAGTGAGGGAAGTAGTCATCACAAAGTATAGCACTAGCGTGTAGTAACTGAATTTAACCCTGTACTTATGATTTACATGTATCCATCTTGCTTCGACATTGTACAACTTGAAGTTAGATAATGGGAGGTACAAAGGTTCTAGGAGTCAGATTTCAATTGAATTTGAAAAGTGCAAAAGACAGTGGTTTACATAGCTTTTTTAATTATTCTGCTCTCCCCTGTTTTGGTTTCTAATAGAGACGTTTAAAAGAGTTTTAAAAGACTTGTTTTCTATTTATGTCATGAAATAGTTGGAATAGTTAAGTCACCAGAAGTCATGAATCTTTCATTATACATAGAGAAAACTACTGTTAATAGCTCAGGCATACAATAATTTCTAGAGTGAAGTTTTGCCACCTAGTGGCACAAAGATTTTAAGCTTACATGTCAACATATGAAGAAATAACTTGAACTTTCTATTTGGCATGTTTTCTTTCCTTCCATTTTACAAGTTACTGCCTTAAGAAAGAAGGGGATGCACAGACTACTAACATTGTAAAAATAGCGTTCTGTAGAATCATAATCTGTAAGATCATTGAAAAACTTTTTACACTGTTGTCACAATAACTTAATGAAGTTGAAACAGAAATATATGCATAAACTTTGATTAATCAAGCTTCTAAAATAATCTAATGTATAACTGCAACCAATCTAGTATTCTGAATTTAATGCAGTACTGCTGATTTTAGTGTCCTGAATAAGTTACTTGGTACTTAAATAAATTGTGGTTTTAGAGAGGTGCAAGGAATAAATGTTACAGTTTGTGCATATTTTGCCAATAACAACCCTTAACACACATATTTATTACTCTGAATTTCAGCTGAAAATAAATTGAGCAGGTACCACACTTAATCACTGCTTTCTTCATTGTAAACTTGGGTGAGGGTGGAATAACTCTAACACAGAAAATTAGACTTGCCCATAAATTTAGCCACTCATATTCAAAACTTACATTGCCTCCAGTAGCATGCAAGTACAGTGATAGAACTATGGTCATGCAAAGGATTATTTTAATCCAGCAAAGTTGTCTTCAATCTATTTCTTAAGATCTTAGTATGGAGAAATAATTATGAGATGTGCCATTTTGGAACAGCCATTAGAATACACTTAGAACTGTTGGCTCTGAGTGTTTAATTCTTGATTAAAAAAAAAAAATCCTACTCATTTTTTTTTTCCTTCCCTTCATTAGGTGTTGTCCAAGGAATAATAACTGGAATAAGAGGTCTGTGCAATGGCCTGGGACCAGCACTGTATGGCTTTATTTTCTTTCTCTTTCATGTGGAGCTCAATGAATTGCCACCTGATCAGACTTCTGGAAAAAAAGCAATGGAAGATCCCAGTGATGAGGTAAGCTTTAAAATTTGGTGTGAAGGTTGCAGTGTAAAACTCATAAGTGTAAAAATATGTAATTTTTGGTTGATTTATAATCTTGATGTCTAATTCTTGAACTACTTAATTCTCACTTAGCTTTATTGAACTATTAACTTATTGAACTAAGCTCATAATTTAGATTTGATAGGAAATATTTAGTTTTACAGTATTAGCAGCTTTAGTTTCAATATTCTAATGGAACCAGTTAACTTCTTTTGATGTAAATCTACTCAAAACACAGCTGTAATCCTGAATTAGAGCGAAACATGAAATTTTGACAATAGGAAGGTCGTTTTTGTAATCCCGTTATAACGAGTTTATCTTTGAACCTTACAGCAATAGGTTAATTATTCACATATACAGTAATTTGGCATACAGTTGAGATACATGTTTTTTTTCAATGGCAGTAACAATGCCATTCATCACCTTTCCTTGCCTGCATGAAACTTGGGGAGGCAGAGAAGCCAACCCTGTACAACATTTCTTTGGAACTCCCTTCAGTCTTTTCTTGTATCCCTTCCATCTTTGTTTCAGGTCTGCATTTTTGTCTACTTTGTCTTTTCCTATTTGGCTTCTAGAATACGAAATACATGCTTACCAGAGCTCAGAGAATCCTATGGACTATTTTTGCTTTTTAGCTTGATTACTCTGACCTCTTCAGCTACAATTTCATTGCTTTTTCAAAATAGTAGGAATGGACTTTTCAGAGAGATGATGATCTCCTCTTAGCTAGTCATTAAGCTGATTAAGAACAGATTAGCTGAATATGTAAATAGCTGGTGGCTGTTACTGTTTGTTGTTTATCCCCCAGTCTGTGCATCTTTCCAGGTATTAACCTTAACCAGTGCTTGAACATACTGCTCACTGCTGTACCTATGGTGAGGTGCACCATAATTTGCTCAAGCAAACTGAGTAGGGTTTTAGAGTAAAGGGGCAAAGGCACTCGTTTCTGCTGTACAAAAGAAAAACTAGTAAAATAGGGGAAAACCTTTATAATAGTGATTTTAGGTTTTTAAGAGCTTTGTCATGCTTCCACTGGTTAAAACTTCGCTCATGAACTCCGTTTTGTAAAGGATCAAGTCATGTAAGCTTTTCTTGGGGGCTGGGAGTGTGTTGGCTCTTTGACTTTGTACACACATTTCTGTTACGAGTAATGTCAGTATGTTCTGTTGCTTTAAGAATAGACGTGGGTTTTTTTGTTGAAGTAGCCCAGATGTATTACAGTGGTGCAACTGACTGTTCCAGTAAGTTATAAATGAGTCAAAACTTCTGTTGTGGAATTTTTTAAAGCTTGTTGTAGAAGGAATTCCTGCACTGAAGCCTAATATATGAGTTTCCTTATAAAATAATGATTTTTCTAAGTTGTAAGTGTAAATTAAACTGTTGTTTCAGATGTCCTTGTTTTCTTGAAAACCTACTTAATAAATAAGTAGACATTTTTTAGTTAGCAGTACAGCAAAGTCAGTAAGTATTTACATAACTAGGATTGCTTTTTATTGCAATTTCAGTGGGACAACTCTTATGCTTAATTATGTATGTATTCATAAGCTTTGTTAAATGTCTGTAATTACATCTCTCCCTGTTAATAGTTACCAGGCACCTAACAAGTAAAACTATAATTCAGGAACATAACAGTACAATTTTTTTCCTGGTAATTTGTATGTTCAAGTCTAATATGACAGTGGGAAAGAGCTACACAATTTGAATATTATATAGTTTTAAAAATAGATCTAAGCAAAATGAGTGAAAGTGAAACCAAGGAATGCATCAAGATTAGACAAGGAAATTAGCAAACGTGTACAAGCCTATCTTACAACAGTAGTACTAATACCTTGAATTTGCAAGGCCCAAATGCAAGCTACCTGTCTCTTGATTTTGTTCATTGTTTTAAATTGATAACAAGGAGTTGCTTTACAGATAAACGTAGTTTGAAAAATGTTTTCTTTATTTTATTGAATACTAACAAATGTTAACTAAGAAGTGTTTCACTAACATGTTTAAATGGTAAAGTACCTTGTTTTAAAAAGTTCCTGGATGTCTGTAGAATCACAGTTAACTGATATAATGTGCTTTAGTCTGTGACAAGCGTTGTCAATTTTTTTTTGACACTTAAGCTTGTATTCTACCCTTGTCAAAAGCAATGAGTCTATAGGAAGTCAGTTGAGAATGCACTGTTACTGTGCTGAACCTTGATCAAACCCAGTGTGCTGCTGAGATGAATTAAAAACAGTTGTTCCTCCTTTGTTTCCATTACTGTAATAGTGGGTGTTACTGCAACTACAGGAAATAGATATTTAAGTTGTTACCAGAAATAGGTTATTTATATAGGTGTTGTTAAGATTATAATGTGAAGGATAAATTTGTGTAACTTTTGACACGTTTTACTTTGAGAGAAAGCTATCCTGTCCCATTGAAAAAAAAAATATTAAGTTTCACTTAACTAGTGGAAGCTGATTATTGTCCTAAGTTAGTATTTTACCTTTCAGACATAAAGTCTTCTGTGTTCACTGATGGACAGAGTGCTAAAACAAATTGTTAGATATAATGGTTTTGTTAATCTTCATATTAAAACAATGGTGACAGGAATGTCTGGATGCAAATTTCAGTTGTTTGTAAATGGAGGAGAAAATATCCTAGTGGTCATTTCTGCTGTTTTAAACTGCTGGAGCTTATTTTTTTCCTTTTTTTGACTTGCTTTTAAGCATTTATTTCTATTACTCTAGAGGACTAGAGGAATAGGATTTTACTGAATATAACTTTTTTTTTTCTTGTGGAAGTGGGAGACCTGCAATGTTACCACAGGTCACACTTGTGATTCTCTTCTGTCAAAGAAAACCTCTGATGCACCTATTCAAGAAAGATTGTGTATCTGCTCTGCAGAACATAAATAGTAGAAGTTAAGCATATCTGTATTAATTCCCAAATAACTGTTTTTGAAACTGGAGAGCCTAAAGAGGAGAGTGAGGTTGCATCATTATAATTATCCACAGGGAGACCTTACAGCAAACAGTGCAGTCACAGGCTGTGTTTGGAGAGTAATAATAACAATTGGCAATGCAATGAGCAGAGACTGCTTTTCAAATCTTCTTATTCCCTTCAGTGAAACTGCAATAGTAGAATATTCAAAATCTGTTCAGATAAATCAGCTGTTAGCTGCAAATGAGGATATTAATATGTGGAAGTTTATTACATTCTTTAAGTACTTGTGGGCTTAGCACCACTTGAAGATTTAAGTAATATTGTTAATATAAATTCTGTTAATGTGATTATATATTTTAAATTTAGAGACTATCAGCTGAAAAATTAGGCCTCTGCTTGTCGCAAGAGTTGAAGCAAGGAAAATACCCTGTTACTGCATGCTTAATTTCAGCTACTTTCCTACTTCATATTAGAATAACTTCCTGCTTTTCATTTGTAGGAAAAAAGTACGCTGGATTGACAAGTTTCATCTGATTTTTATTTAGTTTTAGTTCACAAAAATACAGAAAAGTAGTTTAAGGTAAAAAAAATAAGTAAATCAGTGGATTGCTATGCTGTCTTTTGCAAAGTATTGTCATCAAACTTAACTGGTTTAAAATTAGTGTTATAACATTTCTGGTGCTTGTTTTTAATTGTGGTTATGAAATACAGGTAAGTTGTATTTTAAATTTTAAAATAAACTGCTTAAAAGCAAAACACAATAACTCCAAATACCAAATTATGCATGCCAGCAACCTGTCTCTGCAGCGAGAACAGTATGTACGGCATAGTCTGCTGTTACTTTCCTCACTCATGTATTAGTTTTTTGGGATGTTTGTTTATTCGGCGAACTTGATTCTAAAGTTTGTCAGCCATGGAAGCAAGTGGAAAAAGTGAAGTTAAGTTAAAGATTTATTGAGCATTTGTACTTCTGGATGTTGAAACCTTATCCTATTAATCTTCAGAGGAGTCTTGCTGATTTAACAGGCATGTTGCCTAAAGAAAAAAAAATTATCACAGAATCATAGAATGGTTTAGGTTGGAAAGGACCTTGAAGATCATCGAGTTCCAACCCCCCTGCTATAGGCAGGGACACCTCCCACTACACCAGGTTGCCCAAGGCCACGTCCAGCCTGGCCTGGAACACCTCCAGGGATGGGGCCTCAACAACCTCTCGGGGCAACCTGTTCCAGTGCCTTACCACCCTCAAAGTGAAAAACTTCTTCCTAATGTTCAATCTAAACCTGCCCTCTTCCAGTTTGAAGCCATTCCCCCTCATCCTATCACTACATGCCCTAGTAAAAAGTCCTTCCCCAGCTCTCCTGTAGGCCCCCTTTAGGTACTGGAAGGCCGCAATAAGATCTCCCTGGAGCCTTCTCTTCTCCAGGCTGAACAGCCCCAACTCTTTCATCCTCTCCTCACAGGAGAGGTGCTCCAGCCCTCGGATCATCCTCGTGGCCCTCCTCTGGACATGCTCCAGCAGGTCCATGTCCTTCTTATGTTGGGGACTCCAGAGCTGGACACAGTACTCCAGGTGGGATCTCACGAGAGTGGAGTACAGGGGCAGAATCACCTCCTTCGCCCTGGTGGTCACACTTCTTTTGATGCAGCCCAGGATGCGGTTGGCCTTCTGGGCTGCGATGGCACATTGCTGGCTCATGTTGAGCTTCTCGTCGATCAGCACACCCAGGTCCTTCTCCTCAGTGCTGCTCTCCAGCCATTCCCCGCCCAACCTGTAATTGTGCTTGGGATTGCCCCGACCCAGATGTAAGACCTTGCACTTGGCC
>VUYV01000219.1:1491596-1508603 GCA_008711295.1 Anarhynchus alexandrinus
GTCAGCTCTCCCAAAGTCCAGGGTCGCTAGCCTGCTGTGTACCTTCCTCTCTGCCTTGAGGATTTTGAACTTGACCATTTCATGGTCGCTACAGCCCAGGCTGCCCATGAGTTTGACACTGTCTACCAGCCCCTCCCTGTTGGTAAGCACAAGGTCCAGCATAGCTCCTTTCCTCGTCGGTGAAAGGAGCTATGCTGGATATTATGAAGAAGCATTGGTCAATGACTGTTTCATCTGCTAGGCAATCCTATTGTCAATTCATAATTTTGTGCATTTTTCTGTTTCTTAGATCGATGTTCAGTTCAGAAAATTCATGTTGCAGTGCACATGTGAACTTGTTTGCATAAAATTTATAGTCACTGTAAATATATCTGTTATCTCCTGCCTTAATGGTATAGTTCTTAATGCAGAAGTCAATCTAAAAAATTTCATTAATTCTTTGATATGCTTGTTTCCCCGCAGAGAGCAATCATTCCCGGTCCACCCTTCCTGGTTGGAGCGTGCATTGTTCTTCTGGCTTTTCTAGTCGCCTTATTTATTCCTGAGCACAGCAAAGCCAGCAGTACCAGAAAGCACAGCAACAGCATCAGCAGTACTCTGAGTAACAACCTAGACCGAAGTAGCGAAGAGGACATTGAACCATTGCTGCAAGATAGCAGTGTATGAAGGCTAACTTCTGAGGAGACTATGGAACAAATTCACGCACTGAGTTGTAGCTCCGGGAGCTTGGTGGGTTATACGGAGTATCTGGCCTCTGAAAGGAAGGCAGCTGTGTGCGAGGGAAGGTCACACGCTGTATGATACTTGAGGTTGATACCATACTTGCAGGAGGGTTTGTTCAGCATGGGAGATTACAACTAGGCGTGGTTCTGCAAATGCTAGGTCAAATCCTGGTATTGGGTAGAAACCCGAATATACAGACAATGGTTTTTTTTTTGAAAAGTTTGAATGTTCAGTTCCCAAAGTTGTGTGCAAAATAATCAGGTTTGAGGCAGAACAGTTTCTGCCACCACTGTTAAAGATTGTTCTGCGTTTCTTATGCCTTTTGTCTGCATGTATGCCACATGTCCTCATGATGTGGGAGGGACTGATCTTTACAGTTCTGGTATCTGAAATAGTGGTTATCAATAAAAGTAACTAAATTTTCTGAAGACATGTTCTCAAATACTGTTTAATAACAAGAGGTCCAGTAGTTGCCAGAAAGCACTGATGAAACTGAGATGACTTCTGAGGGTGTATGATCACACATGACAGTCATTACCCATAAATGAAGGTCATATTGAGGTCTTAAACCCACATTCCAGAACAGTCAGTTCTGAGCAGTTAAAGCAAATCCAGATGGCACCTGAGAGCACTGGTCACATTAATGTTTTGCAGATAAAAAATAGAATTTTAGTTATAAAATGAGCAGCATCAGAAATACGGACACTCCTGACTTGTGAGCAGGAAAAACAGTGGGTGCCAGAGTAGTTTACATCAAGAAATATGTATATTTATTGCATTTTGTCACTTTATCTGCCATATGAAATAATCTTTCCTATTAATTGTTTTCACCCCTGCCTTAACTGCTACTTAGTGTTCAGTTATTAATCATATTTAGCCTTCATATCATTGTCTTACCTGCTGAATCTCATGGATATATTCATATCAAATTTCCTTTCTAAAAGATGCTTTAAAGGAGTTATGAATGGCTACAAATGTGCTACTTTTTAGAGACATTTTATGAAAAATACACAGATTTATATGTATTTTGCTGCAGTGTAAATGGACCATTAAACCTAACTTTAATGACGTACTCCTATGAATGTTTTATATGTATGCAATATATGTAGATATTTGTAAGGAGTTTAAATTTTTCCAGATGGGGTTCTGTGTAAATCATGTATTTATAAATGTAATGAGGGTACTGACAGATATACAGTTTTTTAAAAGGATTGTGTATTGACTGAACAGATTTTAAAAATATATATTTTGAAACTTGTTCCACATTGAGCAGAGATAACAAACCTTTTGTACTATGCAGTATGGTTTTTAAGTTAATAAGCTTCCTAACGCATAATAAATCTACATCTTAAGCTTTCTAGGTTTCATGTGTAAGTGTGTGTTCTTCCAAGTTCACTATTGTGCCTTTCCTGCTTCAGAACAAAAGTGGTTTAATCCTAGTGCTGGTTTACAGTACCTGAATTCATATTGTACTGCTGTGTTGTGTCTGTGTCATCAAGCATTGCTTTGCTCGGAAGTCCATTTGGTGTCTGGCATGGTGTCCACCGGTGTAGAGAAGTGGAGAGAGCAGACAGTAGTCAGTTTAAAAAAAAAAAACCTGATCGCTGATCTGAACAGTACTACAGAATTCAGATGCTTTTTCTGATGAGGCTTAGGTGTTGGTTTTTGGTTTGTGTGGGGTTTTTTTTGTTTTTTATTACTTCAAATTACTTGGAATTCAATCCTGGGCTTTTATGCTGGATATTTTGTTTTTGCTGCAGGCCAGACTACAGTCAAGTAGGTTTTACATGATCCCAGTGTAGAATGTCTTAAACTTGATACAGAACATAAGAGATCATACGGTATGTTAGTGTTAAAAGTAGCAGATGTCAAATTTATTACTGCTAATAGTATTCCAGCAGTGGATCAAATTTGAATTTTTATGGTAGAATCTTAGAATCACAGAGCAGTTGGTGTTACAAGGGACCTTTAAAGATCATGAGGCGGGGACATCTTTCACTAGATCAGGTTGTTCAGACCGCTGTCCAACCTGACCTTGACTGCTTCCAGGGATGGGGCATGTACCGCCTCACTGTGTCCAATCTAAACATACCCTTTTAAGTTTAAAACTGTTGCCCCTTGTCCTGTCACTACGGGCCCTGGTAAAACGTCTCTCTCTGTTGTTCTTATAAGCCCCCTTTATATATTGAAGTGTTATCTCCAGTGTGTTCTCTTCTCCAGGCTGAACAACGCCAGCTCTCAGCCTTTCTTCATAGGAGAGGTGTTCCAGCCCTCTGATCGGTTTTGTGGCCCTCCTCTGGACCCTCTCTACCAGGTCCGTGTCTTTCTTGTGCTGGGGAACCCAGAGCTAGATGCAAAAAAATATTTGAAGCATGCACCTATACTCTATAAATTCCATATATGTACTGAGGTACTAATAAAGTACATGAAAAAATAAATGAAAAAAGGTGAGATACAGATAAAGTAAACAGTTAAAAATATTTTTATTACTGGTACAAAATACCTTTTAGTTCTCACTAGAAAAATAATAACTCTAAGGGATGCTGTGGAATATGCTTCATTATTTTTGAAAATCTTGGTTTAATACTGCAGTACAGAGATTCAACAGTCTGGTTCTAAGCTCAATTTATTTTGACACTTGGTTTTAATGGCTGTCATTGCTGAAAAAGATACACAGATCCAAATGGAAGAAGTGCATTGCTGGCTGTGCTTACTAAATAGCGAGGCTCATTTTTCAATCCCTGCCACCAGTTATGCAAAGGTGTTAGTTAAAATTCAGATAGTAAGTTTCTGTCTCCCCTGAGATCAGTCAGTTGTTCTTGCAAGCTAACTGGAAGGTCTCAGATTTTTGTGTTTCTTAACATATGTATTGAAAACCCACTAAAACTCTTCATTTGGAAGATCTTTATAAACGGGTTAGAAAATTGTTTCTGAGGTTGAGTGTAGAAGTATGAGGTTTTTTTATAGGTGACACCTTTGCACCACTTCTTGCAACAAAATCACGTGATGATGGAATAATTTCCAAACTTCTGTTTTCAAAATGCTCTCTCCATACAATGACTTTCTTTAAAAAAGTAGTTATTTTCTCACTCATTGTTAAAATGTCATCTTTACCTTGAAGAGACAGATTAAATGTTTTTTATTTTTCTAAAATATTGGCCTAGGTAGCATAGTACTGACAGGCCCTTTTCATCACAGAAAAGGTCAGCAGATTTGGAACACTTGCTTGTCTTTCTGTGAAAGAAAAATGTGTACTCATCTTTTTTTAAGCACTTTGCCATGAACCCAGTGAATCTCTCTGGTACAAAAGACTTCCATGGTCACTCCCCATCTCTTTCCAAAGTACTGTAAAGATTCTAGTATTGAAAGGTCTTGGTTTTATAAAATTAATCACATTGGTGACATCTTGTAGCACTTTGTGCGCTTATAGCTCCAACTTCTTTGCTGTATGAGCTTGCCCATGAATGGTCCAGTGAATGAATTCCACTATCACTGTAACCTTACCCCAGGACTCTTTTTTATTCCAGTCAAAGCAGCCGGCCCATCAGTGGTTACACTTGTGCAGTTTTTCTATAAAACATCATTTTTATTTAAGAAGCTGTTTACTATTGAGAATATATCTTCTCCAGTACTTCTTTCCTTTAGTGATTCACAAAAAAGTTGTTCTTCATGTATTTAAATAATTTAAAAATCTAGCGAATACCTAGATTTGCTGAGACATAAGCTGAGACATGATAGGAACATCTGTACTTTCATGCAATTGTATACGAAACCTCCCACACCCCATAACTTGTTTCTTCAAATCTTCAGCAATGTTTTCTATGGAATTTTGTGAAGTACTGGATTGAGTTATCACTTGACTTTAAAGATAGCTGAAAAAAACTTGTAATGGTTTGTCTTCATGTCCTGGATGGTTATTTTTAAAATGCCGTGCTGATCATCATGGATTCATACTATTATTAGCTAACACATAAAGGCACAATATACACTTAAACTGAGGTTCATTATTAGCAATAGTGGATGTAAATTCATATTTCAAATAGTCATTGTGATAATTTTGACTTTTTTTTGGCCAACTTTTTCAAATCTGATTAGATTGTCATCGATATTACCATGCAATGTGGTTGACGAAGGGCTCGCACTAGGAGCAGAAGTGTCAGCTCTGAAACTTTCTTGTTTGTTTCTGCTCGAGCTATTAGTATTACCTTCAATCTGCAGGGGTTTTTTTCAGGAATCTTTTTAAGCCACTTGGTCATTTTGTGAGGGTTAGTTTAGTTACAACTAGATAATATAATCCATTGAGCCGCTTAACTGGGCACATGTAAACTGCAATATGTTGCAATATGCTGAAAGCAAACAAATTAGTGAGGGTGCCACTGTCAACCCTCCTCTGCGTTGTGAAGCACCTGCCCTTCCCCAAGGATACCTTGTGTACTGTCTACCTGGTGTGTGACCATCTGACATACGGACCAAATGAAGGTGCCACTGTCAAGACATATTAAATATTAGTAAAGCTTAATTTCTTTCTAACTTTTTAAGATAAAAAATAAGCAGAAGTTCTAATATTTTCTTCCTGCACCGCAGTGGATTGCCTTGGACGTCCCCGGGATGTTCAGCCCCTGGCTGGGAGACCACTAGTCCAGACCATGTTTTATTGTAGTGTAAGAACGTGCAGTAACAGTAAGACAGTGCCTCACTTCTTCCGGGAGGTAGTGGGCATGCTTCTTTAGGGCAACTGTTGGTCTTCATTTGTGTTAAGCTGTGCTTCCCTGACCCAGAGAAAAAAAAGTTCCAGTTGTTCTGATTAAATGTATCTTTCTTCTTTTTTTCAGGAGAAATCAAACATAGCCTTGGCCCCTAAAGAATAGAGGGGAGGAGGAGGGGAGGGAGATGAAAGACCTGGAAAACTATGCTTGGGATACTTGTTTCATTTTCCTCTTCCTCTGTGCAAAGACTGTGCTGCTTGTGTACATGCTTTTGTCACAAAAACATGCTACTGTACTTTGATTATAACATGCTGGAAGATCATAATAAAACCTTGCCCTATGATACAGATTGTTTAAACAAGTGTGTTAACCAATCTGTTATACATACTGGCATCAGAATGTCTTTTAACAAGAAAAGAATTTTGTTTAAAAGAAAATCTCCTGCTCAGCCTTTCCTATTGATGTGGTCCAAAAGCCTTCGCTTACAGGATCTTCCAAGCTTAATTGGCTAAGCTCAGACATTTCCTAGTCAATGTGAAAATGTTTGGGAACCAGGATGAGAAGACAAGCAGAACACCCTATTTTTATGTGATTGAGGAAAACAAACACGATTTCTAGTCTTCTGTTTGTTTGCATGCTGTCTCATTTGTTGTGTTTCAGGAGCTTGATGGTGAGGAGATTGATGTGAGAGTAGAGGTAAAGGCTTGAGTCCCAGGTATTTAAAGAACTATATTAAACCCGTTTCTTATTTTCTAGACAATTTCTCTTGAATAAATATTGCAGAAAAGAAGGTACTTTTTGTCTTCTCTCATTGCCTCAAAAGGAGAACAGTCTTGCTCTGTTCTCTAAAAGAACATCCTTTGCAAAAAAGGATGGAAGGTGTTAAGGTTCAAGACGCACTCCCAGGCCTAGCATTGCTACTCCCTGGCCCTTGCAGCCCATCTATTTTGTATTGGTATAAAGGTGCCTTTATTATTTACCTGTTGCATATGCAGCATCAGTACCTTAAAGCAAGAGTCTTAAATTTCATCCTTAATTTGAAAGTAGTTGCTGGATCAGTTGCTGAATCCCTGAGAAGTATAGAGCTGGGTAATGTAAATGCCATCGGCTGGATGAGGTGCCAACAATATTCAAGTCAGAATATTTTTTATAACCCTTGGTTTTATTGGCAGGAAACAATGGTCACCTCTGATTGCATGTCTGAATGAGAATTTAAGCTTATGGATTTCAGAAAGTTGCTTGTATCTGAAGTGTCCCTTAATTGCTGCCTTATGTATCCCTTAGTGCTGATTTATGAATATAATTGTGTAAGAAACAGACTGTAAAGGAAACTGTGCTGCTAGCTGTGCTCCATCTGAACGATGGCAAAAATGTGCTCAGAAGGACCTGATTCAGTCATGATGCAACAAAAACAACAGTGAACAACAGCAAGCAACATCAAGCCATGTCAAATGACTTTTCTACACATGTGGAAAGTGTTGATGTTCTTGAAAACTTTCCTGTGGTTGTATTGTTTTCTCCAGAAAATCTGTCTTACAGGCAGATTTTGTCTTCCAGGCAACTATTTTTCTTTCCCTTCTCCTACTCCCCGTTTTGATAAAGAGCATTTTTAAGCATATTTTTATGCTTTGCAGCAAAATACTGCAGTCTTTTCTGAAAATGATGTGTTCTCTTTTGTTAGAGATACTTAATCATATATGGAGGTGTCTGCTCTATGGTATGCAGGTACTACTTTTGGCAACTTGATGCCTTTTCTTAGAGCAGTGATTCAAACACCCCTGTGAAAAGCAGCGAAGGAAAAAAACCCAAGATAAAATCTCCTAGTAACAGACTGAAGTGTTAAGCGCTGAAGAAAAATTGAAACACAGGTCTAAGCATCCTTCCATGTTGCTTAAAGCTCCAAAGCAGTTTTTTCTAGCTGTCTTACTTCTTTGTGCCTGCATGATAGCTGAAATGTATTTCGTAATTATTGGCTGCGTCTGTAACTGGCTTACAAGTAGCTGCAACATCAACCTTCTGTGGGCTTGCCCAGCTAGCCTTCTAGCCTGTATGCTTTGTGCTCATGCTTAAATGCATTGGGAGTTTTAATTCAATGCAACCAGCCATCCCAGCAAGTTTTAAACACGCACTGAAGTGCGAGTCGAATGCTTCAAATACGGTATTTATAGAGGTGTACGAAAAGTGTACATTTTATGGTTTTGTTAATGCTGAGAGAGAAATAAAACTGAAAAGAGAGTGAGGAATGTAAATATTCACTAGACTATGCCACCTAAAGCTGATTGCATTCTGCAGATCCTTGTCAGGCACACGTTTCAACCTTGAGGCTGCAGGCCTCTGTGTAGTCCTTAGGGAAAAGCTATTTGCAGAGCTGCTAATTTGTGATCTTAGCTGAGTGGTTAAGGATTTAATGTGCTTGGATAATGGGTTTCCATTTTTCCTCAAGAAGCACGCTTTCCTTGCCAATGAGTTAGCTTTAATTTTTTGAACGTGAAGGCATGTTGGGGCAAATACCTGGGAAAATATGGAGCACTGAAGACTTCTAATGTTATGGAACCAGGTAATCCAAAATAAATCCAGATTTTTTTATTTTTAATATAAATCACATGAAAACAGAAGATGTTGCAAGATCAAGAGAAGAGTTCAATTTTTAGTGTTTCAGAATAATTCTGAAATTATTTATCTGTATATGAAATACATCAGCAGCACCACAGATGCCCTTTCTGAAGGTAAAAGAAAAGAAAAATGTGATAAAGGTCAGACTGTCAGGCAGCATATTATGAGCAAAACAGTTTCCTAGGGTAGAGCCTCACCAAGAGTGGGCTGGTGCCACCTTGACATTACAGCATCTGTCAAAAGGAAAAACAACTCATGACTCTAGGCAATAACTGAAGGTAGTAAAAACAACCCATTTGCCCTATTTCTCCCATCTCTAGGGGGGAAAAAACGTCAAGCTACCATGTACTAATAATATTAAAAAGTTCTGCACAGGTGCCTCAAGCAGCTGGTTAAGGTCTCGGTCTTTTATTTTATTAGGAAATACACAAAGGTAAAAGCTTATCTCTAAGTTTGTGGAAGGAGCCCAGGGCAAATATCTTTGAATTTATTTGCTTTTATTCAGTGTTGAATGCAGTTATATTTGGAAAAGGGAATATAAAATGGAACAGAAAAGATTCCATGTGTGCCTTTCGAGGTAAATTTTTTATATTTTATTTTTAAATAGGAGATACCTGAGATTTCCAACTTGTGCTGTTCTGTGTCTAACAAAATTACCAGAAATGCGGACCCACCTAAGGTGTAGGGTAAGCATAACAGAAGTGCGTCTGAGGTAGCATGGGGTTACAGAAGAGAGAAGGAAAGAAAGCAGCTTGACTTTCATAACCAACTGAGTTTTCAAACCCGGTAAAAATCTCACAAAGTGAGCAAGTTTTATCTGGAAATTGAGACAATGAAGATTATTACTGCTTGCAAGAAGTTTTTGTTAAAATCATTTAGTTAAGAAGTGCTTTACTTGTAGTAAGACCTAGCTTTGAAATGTAGTATTTTGACATCCCATTGATCAACAACTTTGGCGAAGGTTATATCTGAAATATATCTAGATTTTTAAAAATTAATCCTATGAATCAAAAACCGATAGGAAAACCTGCACACCAGACTTGATCTCTGAAAACTGAAAAACTTGGCCTTCAAAGAGAATTCAACCCCATCTCACAGAGCCATTTTCCTGCGGTACTGCGGCACCACAAGCTTTTTCAGTATTCATTCATCTCCTCAGAGGAAAACTTACAGCTTCAGGTATGCTGTTCTTTAAAGCTGGGAGAGTCCAGCTGCTGCAGTCTCAGGAGTCCGTTTTGCACCTAATTCCAGTAAGAGACACCTCTTTAGCTCCAGTGCTTTAAAAATGTCTTTTGTTTATTTGTTCATGCTTCAGTATTTTTTTCCCTGAGATGACAATTTGTACCCTATTTCTGACCATGCAACTTTTGAGAAAATTTCTAATAAAAAGGTACATGATGGTGTCTAGCAGCAAATGACCATGCTTGAATCAGAATGTTCAGATGCTTGCTGTCAGGGGAACATAAGTTTAATCCGTTCTTGTGTTCTTTTTGTCCTGCATAAAAAAGATCTAAAAGTCCAAGGAAAGGGTCACACAGTGGTGCTATTTAGAGCATTGTATGTGCTGGTCACTTAAGCCTTGACTGCACTGTTTCTTTACTGGCCAAGGTTCAGATGATTAATCCCACTGACAGCAGGGACTGGAAGTGCCTAGTTGCAGCTGTCTAGAAAGCCTAGTGTTAGTAGTAAAAATATCAGGAAATCTTAACTTTTGTTGTCACAGTGTTAGCCTTCGCATCATGGTCTCAGGAGAACTTTATGGTGTAGGTGTCTTTGTAAAAAGATTGTACCACTTTATTCCTTAGTAGAATTAGTCATAGTAGAAAATCTTAACTGAGGAAGTAGTACATCCATCCACAAAAACCAGCATGTTTGAGTTAGAACGTGCCTTAAGGCACTGCCCTTCAAATGCTCAGGTAAAACATCACACATACTTTTTGAATTTTAGTCTAAGACCTTCCTGTCAGCTCTTTCAGAAAATACAATGCTGCCATTATGGCAAAAAGCTATTGAACTGTCTAAAAAAATTATATCTGACATCACCCTTCAACTCAAAGGACCACAAAGAGCTTTATCAACCGGATGCAAATGTTTCTAACGCTACATAAGACACCCTCCAGTAGAGGACAGACTGAGGGAGCAAAGAGTCCTTGTTGTGCTGATCTCTTTGAAAGTGCCAGTTGTGAATTCTGAGATCAGTTCCATGAATGCATTCTGTGGATGGACCGAAAATCCTCACCTACTCGAATACAATGCAGTATAGCCTCTGTTGCTCACATCTCGCAAGTTTTAGTAAACTTCAGTATTTGTCTTTTGTCTGCTTGCGTACAGATTAGTTTGAATTTTACTAAACTGAAAAAGAAAAAGTAAAATCTTTCAAAACTGATCACCCTCTGTGCAGTAGAAATGTATTTGCCAGAGCAGATGACGGAAAGTAGAATACATTCCTGTTTTATAATTAAATGTGGGAAATAGCAGGATACCTTTCGCGAGAGTCAGCTGTTGCGTTAAATGAACTTGTGATTGAAAGGAGTCAGACACAGGAGGAGCTGCGCCTCTGTGGGTTTATATGGCTAAATTACTGAAAAACAAATGGAAACAAGCTAAGATAATTAATCCAAAAGAATGTACAAACATTTGTACCAAAAATAGTAAGACTGATATGATGGAAGTGTGAAGGAAAAGTGCGTTAAAAACTTAGAAACAGCTGAACAAGGGTATGGTTATGTGTTAATTGCTACAGAACGCTGTACATCATATAGTTTCATTCACATGACTTGACAGCAAGAAGAAAAAACTTGAAATGTTAACGATGTCAAGGTGAGAGGTCTGGGGCCATAAGATACATGTATAGGAAAACAAAGGAACCACGAATCTCAGGCATTTTGCTCGAGGTTTACAAGGGGTGACATGAGTTACAGAGATGAAAGATCCTATGCAGTGTCCGCACTGAAGGATTATAAAAAGCACATCCCCCAGTCAGTGTGTCATGGTCAACCAAAAATAAATCAAGATGTGCGAGAGCTGGGTAGACAGTGTTGCTTGTCCTCCATGCCATGCTCAAGCAATCCTGGCCAGACTGCTTAGCTGCATGCCTTGGCTCTTGTTAGTAGGCAACTGCGTGCACAGCGTATCTGAAATAATTTTGTTAAATGAAATCACCTTCCTCTTCCGTAGCATCTTGCATTGAATTTTGCTACAATAACTTCCCACAAATATAGCAGTGAGTTAAAAGCCCTGCTGTGACTGACAGCATTTTAGTGGAGTGGGTGGTGGCTGGAGAGTGCTTTGCTCTGTGTCCGCAAAAGCCAGTGGTGCCACTGTGCAGGAAGGCTGTCAGAGGATAATTTCTTTGGTGGCAATGCTAGTTCTGAAACGGTTTGGTTTTAGTGTCTTTCCATTATCTCAGGCAGATGAGCTAACAGTGCAGCTGCATTACAGAGAGATATGGGAATGCTGCTCTCTGTGCAGAAGTGAAACCTACGTCAAGAAAAGCTCTGAGTGTACAAAAAGAAGGAAAACACACGCTGGCACTTATCGTTGGAAGGAGGAAAACAAGTCCCTGACCAGGTATTGGATTATGTGGGACAGAACGAAAACCAGAAGCCGAGATCAATGAGCCTTTGGCATTTGAAAGTTTTTATGCCGTAGAGAGTGAAGGCTGTAGAGGGATTACATAAAGCACTGTGAAAATTGGCCAGTGTGATCCAAGAGGTGACAAATGTGCTTGGTTTTGTAGAGTTGTGGACAGCACTGGATCTAGAATGGTGTGACTATCAATCTGAAAGCACTTCTCCACAAACTGCTTGTGGCAGAACAAGTTAACTACCAAGTTAGTTAGAAAAGTGTTGCCAACGTCTTTTAGCAAGGAAACAAAAACATAAACTTCCTGTAATTGAAAGAGGAGGAAGAAAACGTGATGCATACAGCTAGATCACAGCAAGATTGAGGCCGCTGTGTCTGTCCCAAGAGGGAATCTGGAGCTACAGAGAATCCTTGGTCTGGAGGAGAATGTATGTGGGGCACTGATACAGGCGCCTGAAAATGTAACTTCAAAACAGGCATTTCCCAGCAGCTGGATACTTTTGCAAATATTTAAGGAGAATCTCAGAACTTGAATGACATGAGCTCCATGGAGCACTGCAACAGTTAGCAAAAAACTAAGTCATTCCTGGGCACTTGCTGGAATGGCAATGGCCCATCTAGAATTATTAACTTCACTGCTTGACAGAAAGTGTGCTTGTGCCTTTGGAGGTTTACAGATGCGCTTCACAGTACCTGACATTGCTGAGGCTAATTAAATAATCTGCTAACAAACAATGTTTGTGTGTGTTTGAAGATCTACATTCTCTTACTGGTGACTAACAATGCAACAGGACCTTGGCTTGGTGTTGGTTACTCAATATCTTTTGTCATATCTACATGAAGAGATGATTTGGCACAACAGAAAGGGATCAATAGTTGGAGGCTGGACCTGGACTTCTATTTCTGTTTACAGCGGTGGATTAGGGGATTTACTCTGAATTACACCTAGCTTGATCCCCTGGGACAAAAGTCTCCATCACATGTGGTTTGGAGTTAGCTAAAGGCAAAAGGTTTAAGGGCTAACTGGACCACCTTGTGACAGAGAGGCCTCATACAAGGCCCAAGGTTCAGGGTACAGGAAAACCACTCTGAGAAAAGAAACTTTTAAGTACAGACAATTAGGGGAAGTGCTTCAAAACTGCTTGGAACCAAGTCGCTAGTGCAGAGGCAGCCCGAAGGGAACAAATTTCCTTTACCTGCTTTAATTGCTATTGCAGGCTAAAAGGTGAAGTCTGTCTTCTATCTTCTTTTTAAAGACACCTCCTAAATTAGGGCTTCCACCACTGGTAGTGGATAATTTTAAAGGATTCTGAGTTTAAGGCAGATATTCTATCCTCAGTAGTAGCTCTGTGCCTTTATGATGGATCTGTTCCTCCAGGAATACTCCTCATATGAATTTTAATGGCACCACAATTTTCCAGGCCACTGTGGATTTGGCCCTCAGACTTGGTATCTCAATTCACACCTTGTACTTACCCCCGCTATCAGAATCGTTTGCAAAGATGCCTGCTATGCATGTATTTATCCATGCTGAGTAGTCCTGCTGGTCAGAATAAAATTAAATGGGTATGTAAATCTTTGCAGAATGACGTCCTGAGGCTGGAAGGACCTTAAACAGATTGTTTCTTAGGGTATGTTTGCCTGGTCCTTTACAGGCAAAACCGGGTTGATCCTGTTGGTGCACCCTGCCGATGTGAGCTTGGTGTGCTCCCGCTTGGGCCAGCCAGGCCCCATAACTGCAGCTGGCTCAGGAATGAAGCCCACGCAATAAATCTGGCTGCAAGGTGAGATGAATTAACACAAATTCGTTGCAAGGTGATGCTAGCTCTCAATCCTGGTTGATACGGTCGTGAATAGAGCAAGTTTAAAACTGTTAGAAACGGTGGCATAGATAAGCCCTTTGGTGTACTAAGACAGTATTAATCCCAATAATACCTTAAAAGGAACTGTTTGTTGATAACTATTTATAGCATCATAGGCTTGCCTTTAAAATTTTGTATTAGTTGTAATTTCTTATATAATTTCCTACAGATGCCATTTTTCTTATATTAATCTGTAGGAAGTGTTTGCTTCCAAAATGTATATTCTGCTCCATGACCTTTACATCCTGACATGCAAATGCTGGCTAACTTAATTTTTACAAAGGTAGTATAGCCAGTGAAGCAATATATAGAAACAGAGTTAAGCATATATGTTTTTGCAGGACATGACCTTTACCTTACCATCCATTCTTTCCATTCCTTTACTCTCTCTTACCACATCTTTTTCATTACTTGGTGTTCAATCTCCTTTGCACCCTGGTTCACAAAACAGCCTGTTTGAAGCTAGACCTTAGATTGCAGAGAGAATTCAGAAAGATCATTTATATTGTAAGTGTAATTATTATAAAAGCATGCCTTATTATAAATGCGCGCTCCTGCATTTTCCTTACCCATTTAGTATCCATTTCACGTTTGTTTTGCTGACATCTGTGCCTCTGTGAGAATTCACTTTTAATTGATAAATAGTGTGTATCAGCAACAATCATAATTAAAAAATCATATTGTTATCCAGGTGTCAGAATATATAGATCAGAGGTGGCACAGACAGTAAAATTAAACAACTTTATTTAAGCTACAATAGAGTTTCCTGCACTGTGGTATTCAGTGCTGTTGCAGTCTTAAAAATATCCATCTGCTCTTGAATTGGAAAACTAAACATAAGTACAGGACTAACAAACTCATGAACTAAATGTAACCTTCATGCAGATTTTTAGGTTCTGATAGCTAAGCTACTGAAATATGTTTGCAATTTGTTTGTCATCTTCTTAAACTACAGCTATAAAAGGTTTTATTACATTTCAAAAATATTAAAACTGTACTAGAATTGAGTTATTGTGCTCTGAAGTCAAGTGACCACTAGCTGGCAATGTTATACAGCTCTTCCTGTTGCAGATTCATTGCATAATATATCATGGTTTGACTCAAGACCTTTAATTTTAAAAATAGAAAAAGAAATTGGATTTCAGTGGGGCTGGGCACTTCTGAATATTTCACCGCTAAGGCTCCAGTGTAGATTAGCAAGAATATAGGAAGGACAGTGGACAGAAATAGTTTCTGAAGTAATAACCTTTGCTTATAGGATTTCTTTTGTTTCTCCAGTTCTGTGTGTTTAGTTTTAACTTTGATTTTAAATGCCTTTTACGTACCTCAAACCATCCAGTATGTTAAAAATGAAGCTTGTATAACAATTTCATATGCCTGGACTATTCTAGCAACTCTTTGAAACTCCAGTGTGAGTATCCTTCGTTACACTTATTTCAAGTATCTTTCCTTCACCTTCAAATGTCTTAAAACTGTATCCCTTCCTGCCTATCCACTATTGTTTGTTTCCTGTGGTATAATTTCACGTCTTCTTCAACATCTAATCAAGATGTTGACAAACAATGGGAGCTACTCCAAAGTTCAGGGCAACGAGGATGGGTACCAACTGCAGCACAAGCTGACTACATTTTTATCTTCATGCACCAGATACCCCAACTGCCATTATTCATTGTATTCTTTTATTGCTACCAGGTCTTTTACTTGCAAGTAGGTGGAGACTCACACTTGTATGAAACTCAGTGGTCAGAGTCTATTACTTTTTAATATGAAGAAAAATGTAAGAGAAAGAAACACTGAGACAAGTGAGTTTAAAAAATTGCTTGCAGTATTTTGTACTGTAAAGTCATACGTTTTATCCTGGAAAAGACTGGTGTAGGGAACAAAAATGTGGGATAAACCTCTGCTTTTAATTCTAAAGGGATTCTGGAAAAGAAATCATGCTCATGACTGAAAATGTTTTACATGAAGTATTTTAAGATTCTTATATCTGTAAGATTTTTGGAAACAGGTTGATTCCCATTTGTTCACTTAGCAAACAGGCTTGTGTACACTCAATTCTCAGTGTTCACTTTTCTTTCTCTAGTCAATGCTTCATTTGGTCCCTTCAGAAATAAGCAGGAGAAGAACGAGGCCCTGGTGGAGAGAAAACCATTACCAGGAAACGAAGAAATGTGACTGTAGATCATTTAAACAGAGGCATTTAGGAGGTAGATGTAGTGAAGGGGGATATTTTGAAGACAGTTTCAGTGTGGAATAGGTTCAGCCCAGAGAGCTGACCACCTTCTTTGCTGGTGCAAGGTGGTGGCCGAGCACCCTGTATATGGGGTGGGAAACCTGGGCCAGAGTGGCTGAAGTCAGCTCCTAAAGGGCTCCTCTACAAATGAAGAGTTCCCTGCTTTGAGAAAATTGCTGCCTTTGGAGTGAATGGATGTGTGAACAGCACAACTGTAGCTTAGATGTAGCATGCTTTTATCTAAAAATAAAAAGTGGCTTCCAGCCAGCTGTTTGCCTAGTGGAGTTTGGCTATGATTGGGATGCCAGCAAAAAGGTGGAGTTTTTGCGATGTAATTACCTACTTCTATATCTCTTAGGTTTTCGCACTATTGATATCTGCCAGCTAGTCTTTAATATGAAAGCTCTTTTGATGATGTACCCTGCTTTGCTGTTCTTTTATCTTTTATCTGAAACATGCTTTCTCTCTTGGGAGAAACTGTTCACTTTAGAAAGGTTAATGAAATGTTTACTTCAGGAAACTGTTTAGTCACTAGATGTCTTTCTGTGCTCAATAAGTTTTCAGATGGTGCTCACTGGTAAACAAAGGGAGCAAGCTGGAGCTCAAGTCATGTGAAAACTACCCTTGCTTTCCTTAATAAGCATTCATTAAGAAGGGATGCTTTTTAGTGCAGTGATAGAAAAACTTGCTTACTGATGAAGTATAATTCTATTTACAATATAAAAAATGGGTTTAATTTATAGTAATTACAAAGATTTTTCAGAACTAGGATACCTGAGAGAAAAATCTCCTCCCTTTTTCAGATGCTGTGATTTGACTTATATTTTTTTCTGAGTGTGTCTAAGAAGATCTATACTAATGATCTCAAACTGTAACAACACTTAAAATTGAGATGCACCCTCCAATTTTTTGAAGTTAAAAAAAGTCTGCTGTCATGGAACAGCTCACAAACAAATCAAGCCTAAACAACGTCTTGTTAAATTACACTCTTAAAGGGATGCACTAGGTAAAAACCAGCATTACAGGCTAGAGGAGTTTTATATCATCAGAAAATGGCAAATCTATTTATCCTTTGATACCTATATTCTAACACATGCCTTCTAATTGGCTTATCTTCAAATCACTGAAGCTGCAAAGAAAATAACTAACTGTAGATTAGTACGTCGCATTTCTATTTTGACTCCTCTACCATCTGGAAGTCAAGAAAAAAAGGAGAGTTTATTACCTTTGGAAGATGGGGCAGGCAACTCAGAAACACTACAAGAATGTTGTGAGGTTATGCAGG
>VUYV01000220.1:5741-22086 GCA_008711295.1 Anarhynchus alexandrinus
AAAAAAAAAAACCAAAAACCAAAAAAAAAAAACTGGTTAAAGAAAAAGCAAAAGTACTAATAAAAAAAAAAAAAAAAAAAGAAAATTAAAGGAAAAAAAAAAAGGAAAAGCAGAGCTGGGGGAGCTTATTTGGCCAAATGAAAGGCTGCGGAGGACGAGGTGATGCGCTGCCCATGGGCAGGTGAATAGCGGAGCTGGCTGGGGTGGGGGTGCAGCCCAGGGGGCTCCCACGGGTACCCTTGCGTGGGAAGGGCAACCCCAAAACCAGTCCCATGCCAGTGATGCCCGGGGATGCTGCCGGCACCCTCTTACCCACTGCTATCGTTTCCCCAAGCTGCCTCTCCTCTATTATCCACCAGTGCTTTCTGAGGTGAGGGGTGATGCTGGAATGGGAAGTTTTCTACACCGGTGTGTGGTTTTAGGTTGTTGTTTAGGTTTCCCCCCCCATCCCTTGTTCTGGGGAAAAAGCCCTGTCTGGTGGGAGATCCCCCTGGGCATGACTGGTGTGGAGGGGGTCAGAGCTGTCAGTGTTCGCCATGGCCGGGCTGCGTCCAACAAGCCGGGCGCCTTCCTGGGGTCTTCCCGGTGCATCCTGCAGCAACCTGGGACACCTCGTGCGTGTGGTGCATGATAGAGCTGGTGCATGAATAAATTGTAATTTTATTTTTTTATTTATTTATTTTATGGAGCATGGTATTCTGATGGGAAACTCACATTTTGTCAAAATCCAGGTGGATTTTTTGGGGGAGGGAGGGAGTCAGACTGTTCTCTCTCTTTCTCCCTTACCCTGGAGGAGAGGAAATCCCTTCCCAATTCCATTTGCCTCCTCCTCCCCCCCCTTCCCTCCCTCCCCAGCGCAAAGCTCTCTTGTTTCGGGAGGCAAACTGTAGGTTTTGCAGAACCAAGTCATGAAAATACAATGTTTTGTTTTAAGGCCAAGTTGTAAAACACTCCCTTTATGGGAAACTGTAAAAATTGATGTTCTCCTTTTTTTTTTTTAATTTTTTTTTTTTTTTTTGGTGATAAGTGGGAGAAGCAATGTTTGCAAAAGGTGGGAGCTGCGGAGCTTGGCTGTTTGTTGTAGCTGGACCTGGGAAGGGCTCCCAGCCCATGTGCAAAGAGGTTGTGTATGTTGTCCCCTTTGGGGTCATCACCTGAAAAGAGCAGGGGGGTACCACCAGAAATCATTGCAGCTGGGCAGCAGCAAATATCTGGAATGACGTGCATGGTATGGGAGAGCTTCTCCACTGCCCCGATGGAAGTATGCAAAGAAAAAGGGTGCTGCACGCCCTGGGAGCAGCCGGGGCGGGTGAGGATATCTTAAAAAGGGGCTTAATTTATGAAGTTTCTTAGATGTTCAGCGCAGATGGTCTGGAGCGTGGATTCTGGAGCGTGGATAAATTTAAGAAGCTTTAGGATATGGGGTGGGTTTGCTGAGGGGCCAGCCTGTGGCCTCTTGGTAGGGCGCAAAACATCCCAGCTGCTTGCAGCTGGGCTAGTTTAGCTGAAGGTTTACTTTGTGAATATAAATAGGTCAAAGTGCATCCCAAAACTGCCCTTCCCCCCCCGCTACGGTGTCCTGCTTCCTGCAATAAGACTTTTAATAATGTTGCAGGACCACGAGGGGTAGTTTGGGGCATTTAAAAAGACCTACAAAGACTAAATTTCCCACCTTCATGCTTGCACTGCTATCAGATGGGGTTCTCACAGCTGAAACGGGGAATCCCGGTGCTTAAGACTCACTGGAATTTTGCAGATGTGCTGCATCTTACCCGGTGCTTCACTAACGACCAGGACACCGTAGCGGGGGCTGGACTGGCATTGCTGCATGGGCTGTGCCGTGCAGCGTGCTGAGCTCGGACCTTTGGTCGACGTGGGCAGGGGACCTTTGGTGACGGAGCCTGGTGGCTTCCAGTCCATGAAGATGTGGCTCCGGTGGGCACTTGCCAACTATGGTAATGATCAGAGGGGCCATCCCGTGTACGCATTATCTCTTATTCTGCTTGATAGCCTTGCAGAAGCATCTGCTTGAACCCCTGCCCTGGGGCCAAGGACCTTGCTGGATGTGTCTTGTGATGGAAAGGCTGATTTGGCCATGGGGAGGGCTGCAATGTCCCCTCTCTGGCCTCTGCCCAAGCCAACAGTGCAGGGAGGCTTTTTTCCAGCCTTAACCTGAGTGGCTTTGCCCTGATCCGTGCGTTGGGTATCACAGCGGCTCCGCAGGGGAGGGTGATGTCCTGCTTGCAGGACATACGCTGGGGGGCAAAATTGTGATGGCAAGAGGGGGATACGCTGGTGCCTGGGCACCATAAGGGCACGTAGGAGAGGGACCAGACAGCTTAGAGGGTCCTTAGCTGTAGCGGGGGTCCTAGGAGGGCTTGCATGAACAAGCCCGTCGCCGGTGATGAACTACTGTCATTAATCCAAATAACTCCATCTCTGCTGCACGCCTTTATCTTGCAGTTTGACTCCCAGCTCTTGGGGAGCTGCTGTTGATGATTGAGGCATTTTTTGGGGGGTGAGGGGGGGATTGAGTAACCCCATCTTCCTTTCCCCTGTGCTGTCTCTACCATTGGTTTTGGGTTTTTTGGTGTTTTTTTTTTTTTTTTTTCCCCTTCCCAAAATTTGAGCTCGGGAGTGATTAGCCACAGCGTGCCCGCGGTGTTAGTCCATCAGGCGAAGCCTCGCTTCTTTTTTTATTAGCTCGAGCAGCCAGCGGGGCCTTGAAAAGGTCTGTAGCAGCAAAGTGCCTCTCGCTGAAAGTTAAGTGAGCTTTGTGCGCAAGCAGCAAGGACACTTTTCTCTCTTGATTTGGATGAGGCAAGAAATGGCCTGAGAGCTTTTGCAGCTCAGGTTGCTCAGTGTGAAGGTTGTGGGGTTTTTTTGGGGGGGGGGGGGTCTCCCCCCCCCCCCCCCCCCTTTCTTTTTTCCNGCCAGGTTGGATGGGGCTTGGAGCAACCTGGTCTGGTGGGAGGTGTCCCTGCCCATGGCAGGGGGGTTGGGACTCAATGATCTTCAAGGTCCCTTCCAACCTAAACTATCCTATGATTCTCTCTCTTTTTAAGATCTACCTGTCTAGCCTGCAGTTTGAGTTACCAGAAGAATGAACAAATAGCCTTGTTGCTTCTTTTTAGGGATGCAGACATCCAGCCTGGAGCTTTGGGGTAGCTGGAGGCAGGGAGAGAAGGGATGAGATCCCGGGCACGTGCGTACCCGGCATCTTGTTCTTGCTGGGGGCTTGGAGTGGTGTCTGCCGAGATGAGTGCCAAGGGAGGCGAAGTGAAATAACTAACCCGTCTTCTCTGGCAGGGCTTCAAAATGTAGTTTGGCTACCGGTTGCCAAGAGCTCCTGGTCCTGCTCCCGACGGCTTGCTCTTGGAGTTGATGCTGAATTTTTTCTATTGCGTTGCTCACACTGTGTTACGGGTGTACTTCTGAAGAGCAAAGCTTAGCGTGCGCTTCCTCCTCCTGCTGCTGCAAACCGGTGATGCTCGCGCTGAAAGCTGCACCCCAGTGTGGCAAGCAAGGGAGATGCCGTGCTGGTCCTCGTGGCAAGCACAAAGCCCTGCCAAGCCCCCGGCTTTGCTCCTGCACTGGGGTGGGGGTGGGGCGGACAGTCTGAGCACTTAAGCAATGGCTATCTACCATGTGTCTACTATGNGATGCAGACATCCAGCCTGGAGCTTTGGGGTAGCTGGAGGCAGGGAGAGAAGGGATGAGATCCCGGGCACGCGCGTACCCGGCATCTTGTTCCTGCTGGGGGCTTGGAGTGGTGTCTGCCTAGATGAGTGTTTGCCAAGGGAGGCGAAGTGAAATAGCTAACCCGTCTTCTCTGGCGGGGCTTCAAAATGTAGTTTGGCTACTGACTGCCAAGATCTCCTGGTCCTGCTCCCGATGGCTTGCTCTTGGAGTTGATGCTGAATTTTTTCTATTGCGTTGCTCACACTGTGTTACGGGTGTACTTCTGAAGAGCAAAGCTTAGCGTGCGCTTCCTCCTGCTGCTGCAAACCGGTGATGCTCGCGCTGAAAGCTGCACCCCAGTGTGGCAAGCAAGGGAGATGCCGTGCTGGTCCTCGTGGCAAGCACAAAGCCCTGCCAAGCCCCCGGCTTTGCTCCTGCACTGGGGTGGGGGTGGGGCGGACAGTCTGAGCACTTAAGCAATGGCTATCTACCATGTGTCTACTATGTGTGCTTATTACTCTGTAAATGGAGAGGGCAATATTTAGATGAGTGCTTTTTTTTCTTTAATTCCACTTTCTTTCTTTCTATTTTTTCTTTAAGCTAACCTCTGCTGTTGGCTGCTTTTCCACCTTTCCATCCCGCGTTAGCATCATCTGTGCTGCAGCCCTCCTTTGCTGCCTTACCTCCGCATGCTGGGCTGCGGTGGGAACCTCTGGAGAGGTGGGAACCTGTTGGCTTGGTCTCCGTACCCCATCCCAGGCTGCCTCCTACTTTAGGAGCTGCTGTTCCAGCTCCAGTGAGGTTTTGTGATGGAAAATGGTTACTAGTCACCATCAGCATCATAGCAACCAGTGCTGGAGGCTCAGTAGAGCCCCACTCAAATTTGGCATCTCCTCTTCCATCTACCCAAGAAAGACGCCACCTTTGCTGTGGAAGGATGGGTGGCCGTGCCGGCTGCAGCGGGGAATGGGGGTCCACCTTCCCAAAGCCCCCAGGGTGTTATTTTAAGATTGCGTGGCTGAAGAGGCGAATCGGATGTTTGTACTTGTGGCTCTAAATGACTTTCCTCGGGGATCCCGCAGTTGGGGTGTGTTGCGGCGGGGTGTTTGCATGTTGCTAACGTGGAGGTGGGCAGTTATCGGGAATATCTTAGGGCGGTTGCAATGATTTGGAGAACCAGTTTCACTCCCAACCCAGACTCAAGTTTTCCTGTATGGACTGAGAATCTTAAATGTGGCGTTTTCTTCTGGTCTTGGGCTGTTTGTTAAACAACGTGTTAATGATGTGTCGGAGCTGAGGCTTGTTTCCCATGGGAAAGCAAACCCCCTGTGGCCCCAGATAAAATGTTTCCACTCATGTCCTTGCTTGGAAATGGGAGTAAACTGCTGCGAACGTGGGAAACTTTGGCGTTGTTAGTAAGTAACAGCTCCAGCTCTTTGCCTGCTAAAAGAAAGGTTTAAATGCCACCGACTGGCGCTGGCTGGGATGCGTGGAGCAGCTTGGGCTCGCTGTCGGCTTTGTGGGCATCCCCAGGGCTGGGTGGGGGGAAAACACCTGTGTTTCCAACTTAGATTTTGCTTCTGGGGTGAAGGAAGGGGAGAGAGCATCCTTCACGCTCTTACTCCTGCAAGCATGGGCTCAGGGCTTAGGTGGGGTTGTGGCAGCCGTGTCCCCTTGCTCCCTCTTCCGTGTGCATCCATCCTTCCCCCACCGCATGCATACAAACCCGCTGGCCTGTAGTTATTTAACAAGGGAATTTTTTCCTTCGCTGCGGGGAATGGAAGGGAAAGAAAAAAAAAAAAGGGCAAATTTTTTCACTGGGAACAAATCTCATTTTCAAGAGTCCTGACAAAATGAGCCATAAAATTACAATATTTCAAAGTGCTTCGTAATTCTAGCGCGGACGGCTCTTCATCATGGAATCTGAAAGCTCAGAAAATATAAAACTCATTAGATTAAAATAAACCACCTACCGCGCGGAAGAAAAGCTTATTTATCAATATCAATTTACTTCTGATTACCCTGTTCTGCAATTTGTTATTTTTAGGAATTATGATTTGTGTATCGCTCATGCCAATACGTGGGGGGAGGAAAAAAAAATAAAATTAACTTTTGCTTTTTTTTCCCCCCTTTTGAATTGTACTTATTGTAAAGACCTGGCCAAGAAGCAATAAGAAGAAAAGGTGAATTTTTAGCGGCGCTTCCATGTGAGGAGCAGAGGAAGCTGGGAAAGGGGGAGCTGCTGTGCCTCTGCAACCCCACCGTGTTTTGGCGTGAGGGTTGGTGCCAAGCGATGCGCTTTGCCGAAGTGGATCGTGGGGGTGGCTTCTCCGATGCGCGTTTGGTGGTGGCCCTGGTTGGAGCATCTCCTGGTCCTCTTCCAAGGTGGAGGGAGCTGGGGAGAGCAGGAATGGATGGCGTGCTGGGGAGGGGAAGAGGGGTCTTCCAGCAGCTGCCACAGGCATGGTGGGATGCTGGTAGCATCTCAGGGGCTTCCACTCTGCCTATGAAGGAGGGAACGCTGCAGGTGGGCAGCGCTGGCTGCCAGGGTCCCATCTTTTGGGGGACGATGTTTGTTGCCGGAGAAGGGACTTTTTGGGAAGGCGTGTACAGTTTCCTTGCACGGAAGCCATTTGGGAGATGCTTTGATTTACACTTTCATTTCTTCTTTATGCTCCTGGAACCAGCGCAGAGCAAACAGAGGCTGACACTATAAATTTTTGGAGGCACGAGTGTCACGGTGCCGTTCGGGGAAGACCGGGGAGAGGGCCTGGGAGGTTTGGGGAGCAATTAAAGGTGCCAGCAGCAGCTCGAACATGAGAGCATCTCTGCCAGTGAGGCACAGCCGCCGCTCTGATGGAGGCAATTAAGCGTGTTTTGTGTGCGTGTGAGCCGTTCTTGTGTGTAAGCATCCCAAACGGAGCATTTAAAAATAACCGATACAGGTGCGCAGGCTGGAAGCTCGATGCTGAAGCACCCCGAGAGCTATAGGTGGCCCGGGCTCAAGAAGCAGGAGCATCTCTACTCCGGTGTTTCACCGGGGTGAGATTGCTGGAAGGCTCTTGGCGCGCCGTCGCCAACTTCGCTGGGATTAATGCGTGCCGAGGACCGGAGCATGCGCCAGCCGGGCTCCGTCTGTGTAAGCCAAGCAGGTGGGAGCTTTGCCACGCTTAGGGATGCAGCGATGCTGTTCAAGCAGTAAAAAAAACCCCAACGCTTCCCAGGCTTGGGAAGGAGGCATTTGGGGCAAGCAGGCTGAAAAACCTCTGCTCGACCTGAGCCGGTTCCTAAACTTTCAAGCCCCGGATTTCTTTGCAGAGCAGTGTTTCGGTGGTAGAAGCTCCTCCGGTTCCCATCCATCACCATTTAACGCGGTTCTGGCTGCTGCTTCCCGGGCCCTGGGGAGCGGTTGCCAGCGGACTGGGAAATCTCTGGTTTAACATTAGTGCTTTTGCAGCCAGGAGACACCAGTTAAGTTCCCAGAGATGACTTGCCCAGAGACATTATTATGCTGGAAACTGCACGGAATGCTTCCTACAAAGTGCCTCTTTTCAGGCAGAAGGTGCGATTTAATATGCTCTTAGTCACAATTTTTAAGTTCTCCCCGGAGATCTCGCAATCCCGTTCCTAAATTTGCAATATTCGAGTGAACCGTCTCGGAGAACCAGTGAAGAGCTGCAATATTAATGAAGACAGACAAAATCAAAATGACATTTCAGGCAATTACTTACATAATGAAGTGACTGACTCGGAATATACAATATTTAGATTTATCATGACACTTGAAAGGGGGATGCTGTCAACTGCCTTTATTTCTACATCACGCAAATTGTTTTTCCACTGCCCTGTTGCTTTTTAAATGTGGTCTGCGAAGCCGGGAAATAGCGTTTCCGCTCACTTGGGCTGAGAGCGGTGCTGTCTGAGAAGAAACTTAGCATTTTCCTCAATGGCGTTTTGGCCCAGCAGAAGGCACGGAGGAAGAGCTCGGGGTTGGGCTGCCTCGCTCGGCTCCAGTGCGTCCTTTCTGGCGGCGGCACGATAAGCTTTGGCTCTGCATCCCGGGCATGACACTGGCCAGGGGGGACGCGGGGACCTGAAACAGTGGTGTTGTCTATGAGATTTTTTTCCTTCCCCAAAACCTATTAAAGAAGGGGGGGAAATGGAGAAGTTCAGAGTTTTTCTTTGTTAGAAGAGTCTATTCTGCTTTTGTTGGCTGCATCTGAAGCTTTCAAGGGCCTGATAGGATGCCTGGCTCCTGGGGAAGAGGGGATTTTTGTTTAGAAACTGGGGTTTTTTTGATGCTCTGCTGGCGTCGAGCACTCAGAAGTCAGAAACTTGTCGAGAGGTGGAGAACTGTAGTCTGTGTCACGTGTCTCAGACCTGTGGCAAGTTTTCCGGGGAGACTGGTGTGATACACCAAAAAGTTAAGCGGTGCTGATCCCCAATGTCTTCTCAGGCTTGTGCTGAATTTCCTAAAGATGCGCAAAAAAAGACCACGGCACTGTTTTTCCTTGCCTAAGCGCAGACCTTTTCCTCCTAGACACGCTCTTGTGGCAAAATAACTGAAGGAATTGGAATTTAGGGCCTTTTCTATAGTGATAGAGTTGTTATGAACTGTCTTCTCTGACACATCCACCGGTAAAATTAAAATATGTGTAGCTACTGCTTTGAAGCTCCTTTAGGAGCGTCCGTAGAGGTGGTGGGGCTGGAACGTGGGGTCCCCGGCAGAGGTAAGGACCACCCCATGGGGTGCCCGTGCATCATCTTGGGGTGCCGGGAGAACCAAAACTTGCCATGCGTACAACCTAGCTGCCAGAGTAACGAGTCCCTAATGAGGCTGGTAAGTGGAAGGTGTGATTTATTCCTCGTTTCAGCCCTGGGCAGCCCAGGTCGACGCTTGATCTCAAGCGGGGAGCCGCTTACGCATTTCACTGCAGGTCGTTTCTCTGTGTTTGCTGCCCAAAAGGCTGGCTGTCACTGTCACGCTCTGCCCGGGGGGTCCTCTGGCTCTGCCGCTGCACGGATGCACTGAGCCAGTAGGAAAAGATTCCCCCCAGCCCACACCTTTGGCAGCACCTGCGGAAACACAGAGAGCTTTAGGGACGGGTCACTGAGATGTCCGATGTGCTTTGGGGTCCATGCGAGCTGCCCCCGGAGGGGTTCTGTTGTGCCTATATGCTGTGCGTAACGTATTTGATTCATACTTTTAGTGGGAGGTGTCCCTGCCCATGGCGGGGGGTTGGGACTAGATGATCTTTAAGGTTTCTTCCAACCCAAACGCTGCTATGATGCTCTCGGGGTGGAATGTTTTAAAATATCATTTATATCGTATGAATTTCCTTGCAGAGCAGGACTTTGCCGAGGTTTTGTGCGGTTCGTTCGGAGAGAGCTTTGTATTTAATGGTGTGAAAGCCCCGGGAGGACGCGGCCGTGCTAAGCAGCTGCCTGTTACTGTTTTATACTGTTGCCTCCTCGTGAGGAGTCGTGTGTTGTATTGTATGTGACGCCGGGGAAATTCGAGAGGCAGAGCCGGGATACAGGCACGTTTGCAAGCCCGTCTGCTCCCAGTGCTCTCGCAGTGCCGGTCCTGCAGCCCCCAGGGTGGTCTTGAGGGGTTTGAGGGGGGGCTCTGCTTTGCTCTCCAAAATCCCGGTGCCTCTTCAGTGATTCTGGATCAAGCTTCCCACGCAGTTCTGCCAAAACATCTTAAATCCCAGCACCGATCGCTCGCTGCTGCGTGGCTTCTGGGTTGCGGCGGTTCTTCCTTACCCTCAACATCCTGCTGGGTGCTCGGGTGGCTCATCTCAGCCTCTGGGCCTGACCGCAGAGGTCACCGTGGCTCATCCCCTCCCACGAGATGAGCCAATGCACTTTGGAAAGTGGAAAATAAAATTAAAAAAGGTATTGCCTACGCCAGGTTAATCCTGGTTTCGATTTGGTGCCAGCCAAGAGGATGGTTGGGGCTGTGTGAACCAAGAAAAGTGGTGGTGGCACCACTCTTGAGTGAAATGCCCCTTATAAAAGCCAAGCATTATCAAAATGTGGGTCTTCTGGGTGTCCCCATGTGGTCTCGGGGCAATAAGGTGCAAGCTGGGACAGGGCTGCATCCCTGAGCCTGCTTTGGGGAGGAAAGGTAATATCCATAAAGCACTGGACTTGACACTGCCTTTCTTCTTTGACAGGAACCATGAAGCGTCACACTGCTGCTAGCAACTTTGTGCTTCCCCTCTTGCTCCTGGAGCTGGCTTCTCTGGGTAAGTAGTCTGTCTGTCCAGTGCCATGCTCTTCTTTCCCTGCTTGGGTCTCATGTTTGTGAGGTACAAGGGTAATATTTGCTGCATTTGTGGTCTGCTGGTGAACATTTAAAGGAGACTGGGGAGATGTGGCTGGTACTGATAAGCAGACCGCTCATCTCCATTACATGTGGTCCCAGGGACCTGCGCCTTGTGTTCCCGCGCAGCCACTTTTCCTGCAGTCGGTAAAAAGACACACGTGGCATCAGATGGCCCTTCCTGGGAGGGACTGGAAAGAGGCTTGGAGCCGCAGGATGATGTGTTGGTGAGCCCAACAGTAGTAGGTGCTCTTGGTGTATCTCAGCAGGAAGACCTTGGCAACTTCCAGATGTGGCTCATGAAGTCAAAGCTGGTGGTGGACCTCGTGATACACGCGGCGTTAGGTCATTTTTAGGTAAATAAAACCTAAAGGAAATTAGAGGGAGTGGACTCAAGGCAAGGACGTCAACCAGAAGCTTGTTAGCTCTCCAACAGCAGAGCTATTACCAGCAGGGCTCTCCCTGTGCTTTCAGCAACAAAATTATTACCCAAACTGTTTTTTAATGTATGCTGTGTGGGAAATAACTCCTCTCTGAGCTGCTTTTCAAATTCCAGCCGGAAGGAAGGGAAGGGCTTTGGAGAAGCAGAGCCTCTGTGGTCAGCTTTCTGCTGGGCTCTGCCCTACGACTGTGATGCTCTTGGTCTTCCCCAGCACATGGGCTTCTGGTGGGGGGGATGTGGGGTCCAGCCTGGCCAGAGGGGTGGGAGATTGTGGGACAACCGCCTTCTGGTGCGGCAAAGGTGCCTCTTGGGCCGGGCTCTGGCGTATCCCAGGATCTGTAAGTACTGTAAACATGCGGCAAAGCCCCGTGAAAATTGGGATTGTTGCATGAATGGGCTAAAGCCCCCGGGTGCTGGGGGGGGAGAGGGAGGCCAGGAGGTGTGCGGCTGTGTGGCGCTTGCTGATAAACAATAGCAAGCGTGTGGCCATTTGATAGCACTGTGCCCTTTGGAATAAAGGCTTTTTTTTCTTTTTTCTTTTTTTTTTCCCTATACTAAAGCCTCAAGATGGCTTGCCCAGATTGGCAGCCTGATTAAGCAGTCGGTGGATGACATTAGCTGTGACTGACAAGCGCAGTCAATCTCCCTCTGGTGTTGGGTTGGATCAAGTATAGCTTCACCAGTTAGCTGCCCTGTCACTCCTCTGGAAGCAGGGGGAGAAATAAGCAACAAAGACAACCCAGTGAGTCCTTTGCCCCCTGTCCGAGCGTCCTAAAACTTGCCCCTCCCCCCGGAGAGATAGCTTGCCACGAGTGGTCCGGTACAGCCCATTGGAGGTGGGGTGGTGGGTTGTGCTGGCCTTGGCTGGGGACTTGCTCCTTCATCATCCCTCCCGGTGTGGTCGGTGGCAGCAGCCGTAGGTGGTGTGGGCACGTCCTGCTCCGGGTGCCTGGCTGGACACAGCAGATTGGCAAGGGCAAGCTGCCAAGTCCTGGGGAGGCAGTGCTGGGAAACGAGGATTTGGAGGCTTGTAGATCCAGCAGTGCCTCAGCACCTCTCTCCTAAATCGCCCTGGGGACTGCAGGTGATGGAACTCCTCTTCCCAGTAGACCTGCAAAGTTCCTGGCAAAGCAATTAGCTAGGATAAATGCAGAAGCGCAGCCTGAGTGGGCTCAGTGGGTTTGGAAGAGGATGGTTTAGCTCTGGCATGGTGGTGGAGTCAGCCTGCTCCCACCCAGTACTGCTGCGGTCACCAGAGATGGGCAGAGACCTTCATGTCCAGGTTAAGAGGGACCTGAGGGATGCTAGCTAGAACAACACCTCCATGGTTACCATGCTCTTGCACCAGCAATGGCCAAGGACGTAGAATCATAGAACGGTTTAGGTTGGAAGGGACCTTGAAGATCATCTAGTTGTATCCCCCCTGCCACGAGTCCTGACTCTGAAGGGCAAAGAAGCAACAGGTTTTGCAGGAATAACATGGAGCAGGCATGGAAGACACTCAGGGAACAAAATCTCCCAGCACATCAAAACAATATTTATCATGATCCCTTGGAGTCTGTTGGTAGCATTGAAGGAGAAATAAAGGGTCACAAGTGTGTGGTGGAAGTGATGGCTTTCTGCTGTGCACCTTTCTGGGGGACCACGGGCAAGAGCTGCGTTGGGGGATACAGTGATGATATATCCCAGGGTATGGCTGGGTGGTTGTGGAAGTCTCGCAGAAGGAAAATCCAGCTGGTGATCTGTTAGATGAAGCCACAGACAATGCCTGGTTCACAGCGATGCCTTTGGGAAAGCATGAACTTGCTTTTGAGGTACATGGTGTGTGGCTGTGATTCCCAAATTAATTTGTGTGAACGGACCGGCTTACCCAAAGCCAATGTTGACTGTCCTGGATTAAACGTGAAAGGACAACTGGGATCCTAGACTAGGTGGCAGGACACATGTGTGGAAGACTGGTGTTTCACAGACCGACAAGGCACCTTTTGACAGCAGCCAGGTGACAAGAGTAAGACCTTATGGCCAGATCTGAGATGGGGAGAAGGTTCCTGAAGGTGACCCAAGGATGCAGTTGTCTGTCTGGGCTGGGGAGGAGCTGCAAATAGCTGTGGGTGGGACATGAGTGTTGGGGTTGGCCCAGGGGACAGGGCTGGTGGGGCTGTGGCTTCAGCTGCAGCATCCCTTTTTTTTGGGGGGGGAATAGTTTCCCTTTGTCATAGCATGCATCTCTCAACCTACGTTCCTGTGTCATTCAGACGCTTTCTTCCCATCGCCTCCCACCGGGGAAGTGCAGGGATAGCCTTGCTCTTTATCCTGGGATTTGCAGCCCGAAGCAGAGTCCTGCCTCCAGACCCTCCTTCAGCTTTTCCCGGCTCTCAGGTATCAGGCGTCCTCCTCTCTTAACATATAGATCCTGTGCGCTCGCAGGCTGGCGGTTTGAATGCCTCCCAGCACCTGATGCAGCTGGATTTGCAAGATGCGACTTATATGTAGTATGCTGGTAATAATGAAGAAATATATTTTGAAATAGAGGAGTTGGCAGAAGCAAAGCCCCCGCGGGAAGGGCTGCTTGGTGGGGTTTAGCCTCGTCTGCCCCCTTCAAAGCCTGCTGGCCCCGGCACGGCAGCCGGGTACTGAGTGCGCTCCGAAGCCTCTGGAGGTGCCATTAGCTCTAAATAACCCATTTTGTCGGAGTGCTTCTCATTTTCTTTCCAGGTACTTAACTCCAGAGGCCGAGATTTAAATGTGCCTTTGCAAGAGCGCTGCCTCTAGTGCTTCCCCGCTTCTCCAGGTGTTTAACAAACCGGCTGCCTCGGGAAAGAGGGCAGTGCTGAAAAATCCGTCTTGTGATGGATGGAGCCCTGGAGGAGCCCAGGCTGCTCCTCCATCCTGTCCCTGTGCCCCCCCCAAGCGGGTTTCCCATGGGCACTGTGCAGGTTTGTGCGGGAACACAGCTGGGACCTGTGTCATGGGAACATCTCCCTCCATCAGGAGTTTGGGAAGGCGAAGAGGATGCTGAAATGTGGTCTGGTGGTTGTTTCTTAAAGTGGGATGCTGAAGTGCACGGCATGAGAGTGGCGGCAAAGTTAGGAAGGCGACCTGGACACCTGGTCTCATCCGGGCTTTGCTGTCCCTTTGCCTGAAGCAATGGCTTCGCGGTTGCAGCACGGTTGGGGTAACGATGGAGGCGATGCTCCGTACCTGCTGGATTGAAAGGAACCTGGCTGGATCTGCGTCTGGTGTGGTGGGGGTTTGCAAGGGGATGTCACTTTGCTGGCAATTTTTTCTACTTGTAGGATGTTGGGTTTTGGCTGGGCTCCCACCAAAGGCAGTTATGAGGGGTAACAGCTGGAAAGCACTACCTCATCGCTTCCAGTGTGTCTCCTTGCTGGGGGGCCATGCTTGGTACCCTGGTCCTGCCTCTTCCCCTCCTGGGACTGGTTCCGGGGACCTCCCCATCGACAGGCGTGAACTATTTCGGCCAGACCAGTTCAAACTTCTGCTTCCCTGTGCCCAGCCCTGCTTTTGATGCCTGGCAGCCGAACTGCATTTCTTAAAGCCTGGAGGTTTGGCTGGCTCTGGCTGCGTATGGAGGAAAACCCATCCCTCAGGATACAGCCTGGTCAACACCAAACCTTGTCTTTCTCTCCTGCCACCTTTTTATCTGCATCCCTTGAATGGTTGATTTTTTTTTCTTTTTTTTTTTTTCCTTCCCCGGTTCAGGCTGCGGTCGTCGTTCTCCTCCGTGCTCTGCGCTTGACTTTGTCACCTAATGAGGCTGCTGCGGTCTGGGGGCAGGCTCGAGAGCTTCCAGCCTTCCAGCTCTGTTAAAAAAAAAAAAAAGGGAGTAGAAAGAAGTGAGCCTGATTATTAAAGGTGAAAGGAGGCAATTAGAGGGAAAGGCGATCGGGTGATGGGAGAAGGGAGGTGCACTGGTGTGTTTTTTTTTTTTTTTTTTCTGGGATGGCTGACAAGGCGAAAGGCTCTCAACCGTGGGAACAAAGCGAAGGTATTAATCATGTGCTAAAACAATAATTGATGTTCCTGGTCCCTGAGCTGTTGGCTTCCCCCTTCTCCTCTGCTTCCACCTTGCAAAAGAAAACACTAAAAAAAAAAAAAAATGGGTGGAGGGAAGCGGCTCCCCAACCAGCTCCTACGGGGACCACATGGTGCTTTTTGTCCTGCTAGCCTTCATCTCGGGGGTACCCATCACCATCACACCACCGAGCGGTGAGCCCGGTGCATCTCTCTGCGCCCTGAGCCTCCCCGAGCCGTGCTGGCCCGTGCTCGACAAGCCAGGGAAAATAACGCCTTGCTTTTTCTCCTCTTCCCAGGTCGGGGCAATCGGCTGCCGTACTTCATAAACTACTTCTTCGATACCTACCTGCTGATCAATGAGGATACTCCCGTGGGTGAGTGGGGCTTGCCCGTGGGCAGGGGGTTCTGCTGTTGCCCGACACCCAGATGGAAAAGGATTAAAGAAATGCTTTTCTTTTGATTGACAGATGTAGCTTATTCTTTTTTTCTTTATTTATTTAGCTAAGGATCGGTTTTTAGTAAATGCAGAAATCGACCCAGTCATTCTCGGCCTCTTTCCAGGCTCTCAGTCCATTAAACTTGTGCTCTTCAATCAGGGCTCGTGACTGGCTTTTAATGCGGGAGGAATCGATTGGGAGCCGGGGGCGGCTGGGTGGGAGGTTATGAAGGCCCCTTCTCACATCTCCTGCTGCCTTCAACCATGTGACCCACCTCAAAAAAAGTATTCTCCCCACACCTAAGTCAACACCAGAGCTGGCAAGGGTTGGAGGACTCTGGAGTGGTCTCCTCTAGTGACTGCTCAGCTCAACCAGGGCTTGCAGTTGAGCCTTCTTTCTCTTCTTGGGGGTCCCCTCGGTTGCATCTTTTGCAGGCCACGGTGTCCCACTTGTGGGATTTGGGGTGGTGTCTGAGCCTGGAGGCTCGGTGGTGAGTTTTGGATGGATAGCATGGAAGCTCTGGGTGGTAGCGGAGCTCTGCACAGAGACATGTCCTCAGGAGTTTGCTGTGCCGTGGTGCTCAGGTTTATTTGCAATGGGAAATAATAGTGAAAACTGCTGCTCGGGTACCTTTATTCGCAGCACCGCAGAAGCCAAGCTGTGAACGGTGTAAGGAAAGGAAAGACCTGACTTTATTGCAACTTTTTCCTAATTTTTACCCCCCCCCGATGACTTGCATCCATGGTGTTTTTTCACAGCTGCCTTTAGCGAGCCCACCCCTTCCAGGTTGCTTCCCCCCTGGCTGCTTTGCTTTGCTGTCTATACGCTCTTTGCCCCTCGGTTGCTGGTGTCCCTGCAAACACACTGAACGTGTCCCAGGGAAGGAAGCAGATGTGCAAGAGCGGGAGCGAGAGCTGGTTGGGAACAGCTTAATGGAAATGCTTCCTCGCTGCCTACGCGGGTCTTGAAGTACTTGAGCTTGAAATACCGTATGGGAATTGGACCACGCTTCTATTCTGGCAGAAAAAGGGGGAAGATTTCTGACAGTCTGCTTTCCAGTGAGATATTGTGCCAGTAAAATTGTGCTTGGAATTACTTTGGGGGCTGAATTTTATTTATTTATTTATTTATTTAAACTTTGTATTACACCGTACAGAACTGAAATTCACTCTTAAGAATATTGGCACCCTGGGACCCTGGGATTTTGTTTCCGGATGCAGCAGAGGGGAGATGTCAGCCTTGAAAGTGTTGACAAACAGTGTTTTCCGTGTTTTCTGCTGTTGGTAGATGTTTTCTGAGTTAGGCTTATTAACTTAAAAAAAAAAAATGGTCTGGAAACACCTTTCTTATTTTCTGACTGGGGTGTAAGTAGCAGAGCTGTGTGTGGTGCCTCTTAGCTAGAGGAAAAAAAAAAAA
>VUYV01000220.1:22125-33028 GCA_008711295.1 Anarhynchus alexandrinus
GGGAGCTGTTAGAAGGTGCCCATCACCGTGGCATTGAGTGATTGCCCCCTCTTCCCCTCTCTGTGGCATCCCCGGGCGCAGCCTCACCAAGCCCCAAACCCGCACTCCCGGCTTTTGCCTCCCGCCCTGCCGAAAGGAATCTTTAAGCAACAATTAAGAGATCATTCCCCCCTCTAATCACTTACAAGAGTAAATTAGTCTTGTCAGGAGCTATTAAGACTGAGAGCTCGGAATTCATTAGGCGAAATTGGGCCGAGGGAGCTGCTGGCGCTGCCGCAGGTCCAGGCTGATTAATTTCTCCCAAAACATCATCAATGCCCATCTGTTTCATTTAGGTCCGGGGAGAGCAATTTTCAGGTGGACTGACCCTCTAGTCACTTATTTCACCCAGAAGTAATGGAACACACACACACACACACACACACGGAGGGGGGAGCGTGGGGAATAGGAGCTGCTGAGCTTGAGGGAAGGCAAAAGCGATGGAAGGGGCCAAGAAATTTCCAGGGGAAAAGCAGGGAGATGCCTGGGGAGGAGAAAGAGGAGGGATAATAAGTGGTTGGAGCGAGGTGGGACACCGGGAGAGCCCACGTCAGCTGCCGGTAGCTGTGTCTTGGCATGTTTTACTTGGAAAGCAGAAGTACTGGCTGGTGTTAACAGCCCTTAGGAGAAGAGTTTGCAGGAGAAGGACCATCCGTCTTTATTGCGCTGCTCACTGCCTTAAGCAAAATCATTCCAAGGGCCATTTCGTCTAATCCCGGAACCTTTTAGGAAAGCTGGGGGTGAGGGAGTGCGGCGTGGGTATTGATGCCAGGTGAGTTGCTGGAGGGCTCTGGCACAGTGTGATGCTCACCGGCGTGCTGGGGAGGTGGTGGTGCTGCAGGTGGGGTTATCTATAGCCCCGGATTTATCGGCATGTGGGGATGGGCAGGCAGCACTCTTGGTTTCTCTTGGTTGGGGTCCGCCCCCTCCGGCTGCAAAAAGGACCATCTTTTTAGCATAATGTAATGACTGGAGTCTAATTGCCCAGCAAATGGATTTGCTGTGTGCAGGACAGGGATGGGGAAAATGAAGATGATCTGTCACGTCGGGGCTGTAACTAGCCTTATAGCCACCTAGCTTGGATTCACCCAGAGTTTCTCTGAAAGCTTTCATGCCTCAACGCCTCGCAAAACACATGACAAAAGAGGCCATTCAGACCAGTGCAATTCTGCTTTCTCTTCATCCCAGCGATAACATTTCAGCATCGCCGGAATAATGTTGTCTTAAAAGAGTGGGGAAACGCTTTAATCGTTGCACTGGAGCTGCTACTGCGTGCTTGGCTTTGCTCTTGGGCCACGCTGTGCCAGGGCCATGGTTGCCCAGGTGGGCTGGGGACAACATGTCCCGCCAGACTCCTGTGTGCCCTGCTCGAAACTAGGAAACGGAGATGAAATTTGGAGGACTGACCTCCTCTGTAAAGCTCGTTGAGGGTCGAGCAGCGCACAACAGGAGGGGGGGAAACCCGCCAGGATTTAGTTGCAAGGTTTGACCACCCACCCACCCCCGGGCAACGTGAGCTGTGAGAAGATGCTGGGAAAGAAGCCCAGGATGGCTGGCAGGTGGGGAGGCCGGGCTCCCCTGGGGCTTCTGCCAAGGCTGCCTGCTATTTGATTCCCTGTAGTTATTTTTGGGCAGGAGAGCGTGCAGCTGAGGCTCTCGGCTCCCGGCACCACCAGCTTGTGGGGATGCTCTCCTGTGAGTGCCACCAGGATGCCTCCAGTGCCTGGTGGGACGCTCAGCCTCAGGTCCCCCAAAGTTGGCTGCCTCAGCATCTCCTCCCGTTTTGTTAACCTGTGACAGCGCGGGGCCAAGGAGAACCTCTAACTCAGCAAGCACTGTGGGCAGGGCCGCTGACAAGCAGCAGCCCTGAGCGGTGCTGACTCAGCACTTGGGGGCTGTCTGGGTGCAGGATTTTTGGGCAAAGGGCTTCTGCGCTCGCTGACTCAGCAGCTTGCTGCCACCATGATGTGGAGGGACAGGTGGCCGGGGCATGTCAAACACCGTGCCTGTGAGGAGGTGGGGGACATGCACATCAAAAGGGGGGGCTTGAAATCACAAGAGCATGTGTGCAACGTGGACAGGGCTGCGTTTTCTGCTCAAAGCTCCGCTTTGTTCCTTCTGTTCAGCTCTGTGCCTCTCCCAGGAGGCACGGGCTGTGCTCTCCATCCCCGGGGTTCGCTGTGCTCAGAAAGCAAGGCGGATGACTGACGGGGAATTTCACGGCTTGCTTCTGCCCCACCCCCCCAGCCCCCCCTTGCTACGTGCAACTTTTGCTGAGCTGGCAAATTCACCATAAATAGCTCATTTTTCGGGAGCAGGGTGGGTATGTGTGCGCTAGCTTACAAAAAAAAAAACCCTGCTCGTTTTGGGGGCTTGAAGATGGTGACTTCCAAATGCTGTTGCAGGAATTTCGGGTAAATACAGTAGAAGACAGGGTGATTGCTGGAGACGCCCAAATCTCTTGGTGGCATTGACAGAGTCACAAATTCTGCCAGGGAGCGTGCACGTGGAAGCGGTCTTGTTTGGGCACTTGGCTCTCTGTTGGCCATGCTGATGGATGTTGGAGGATCGCGGTCTGGCTCTTGGCACTGACTAGGAGAGCTTTGCTGTCTGACAAATTCCTGCTGGTGTGGTTTGACTTTCTGCAGTGGGGAACTCGGATTACCCTTTCCCAGGGCAAGCTGGAGCTGTTCCAGGACTCCAAAACATGTTTCTCCACCAAGTTCTGAGGGGAAGAGCTGAACCTTGCTCTTTGAGACCTACTTCACCCAAATGGGCCATGGTGGCCATTTTCCCATGGCGTTGAGGCTCTTACTGTGCACCCCAAGTTGTTGCAGCCTGAGAGGGGTCGGGGATAGTGGGGTACGGCTGCAGTGTAGGTGTCCTTTGTTGGCCGGTGGTGATTAAAGTAATTAGGTTGTATCACCTCTTGCATTTTAGGGCCTTCTGGGATGGAGAGTTATTTCACGAGAGGACTGGAAGAGGAACTTAGTATTTAGCAGGCAGTGGCAGGGTGGTTAACTCTGCATGTGGATCTGAGGCAGCGTGTCCCTCTGATATTTGTGAATACCCTGACTTGAATCTCCATCCCAGGCGAGGACCAGGCCAGAGGGCTTTTCTTCTCCGGGCAGGGAAGGCTGCCATCCTCCGCGCGCTCTCGCTGTAGTTTCCAAGGCAATCAGCTCTTCTGCCACAGCCTTTCGCTTGCGGTGCTCTGGTCCTGGGCAGCCAGATGCTTTGGCACCCGGGTAGGGTCCCTGGGGGTGCCGGACCATTCAAGCTGCTGCTGAAGATAGGGTTATCTGCCTGTGATTGAGCGTGGGCCGCCTCGGCTAAACCCTGCCTGCTTGTTTGATCCCGCAGCTGTGGGCATCTGCGGTGGTTGGGCTCCTCCGTGATGGCACTTGCCTGATGTGTCACTGGAAGGGGGGGGGGGGCAAAAAAAGTGCTGGCTCTGGTCTCCGCATACTTTTGGACTGATGAAATTGTTTCAGAGGCATCTGGGACACATATCCTTGCACGAGGCGCGTGGGCCAACTGTTGGGGACAGCTTGGGAGGGGGGACCGTGGGTGTCCGAGCATGGGACCCTTATCTCTTTGGTGTCTCCTGGCCTCCTTCCTCGCTTGCAGGGGCATCTGCTGCTGTGTCCCCCTTGCTCAAAAGTAGATGCTAAAGCTAAAAAGAATCAATTATTTAATCTCTGTGCGCTGCAGGGTTAAAAGTCACCCTGGCAAGACCCAGAAAGCATGGTGGACACACTGTTAATGAGGTGCTAATTGGACACTAAGGAGGTGTGACTCAGAAGAGCACAGAGGATGCTTTTAAAGCTTGGGGTTAATTCCTTGAGAGGAGCAAGGCAGCACAGGGTGCATTGGGAGTCCAGAGCAGCGTAAAGAGCCTTTGTGAATGATACAAGGTAGGCTGGCTTTTAGCAAAATTTGGCAAGTTGTAAGATGTGGTGGAACTGGTGGTAGAGTGGGTGGAGAGCATGGGAAAACCTACTTGCTTGTAAGAAATGTGTGGTAAAGCACGTCCTTCCAGTGACTGCATGCTTGGCTGAATTTGTAGGGAAGGGCCTCTGTGCCTGTGTTTTGGTCTAAATAAAGACCCCAGCTGCCTTCCCTTTGGAGATGCTCCATCCAAGGGTGCTGTGCAGAGGGTTAAGCCTCCATCCAGCTTCACCGGCTCCAGCCAGGGCTGTGCTGAGCTGTTCACACCTGCCGAGTTAGTGGGGAAAACTATCCCTGTATTCTTATGTGTGTGCGTTAGTTTGCTGAAACAGCTCCAACGAAAAGCTAATACCCTTTCAGGAGGGCAAGGTGGGATTGTGCAAGTGGGAGAAAGCAAGAGCCCAACAGCCACAGGACGTTTCCCCATCCCAGTTACACCAACTACACATGTTTAGAGTGCAGCTAGCATCTATTTGATTAAGGTTTTTTCTTTTTTCCTCTAGTCTGTAAAGCCAGTTTTTAGCTAGACCAGTGTTTGGGCCTCGGTGGTGATGAGCCCCTGGCCCAGGCTGCCCAGAGAAGCTGTGGCTGCCCCATCCCTGGAGGTGTTCAAGGCCAGGTTGGATGGGGCTTGGAGCAACCTGGTCTGGTGGTAGGTGTCCCTGCCCATGGCAGGGGGGTTGGAACTAGATGATCTTCAAGATCCCTTCCAACCTAAACCGTTCTATGAATGGTAAAAACCCAGTAAAGTGGTGTGGGTGGGGTTTTTTCTTGATGTTGCTTATCTGGCAGGCAAAAGGTTAGCTGGCAAACGTAGGTAGATCCTAGGCTCCTTGATTTGCTGCTGTGTGGATGTTCTTAGCTACAGACCACAGGGGAGGACACCAGCAGTGGATTAAATCTGAGCTGGGGTCCAGTCTGGGGTGTCTCGTGCTGCTGGAGCCGGTTCCCATGAGGTTATCCATCCTGTTGGGAAAAGGATGAGAGGGGAACAACTCATCTTCCCAGGGCCAGAAGTAGCTTGCTGCCTTTGGGAGGAAAATATCGCTTTTTCTGCCTTTAAAACCAATCCCTCAACTGGAATGAACTTGTTGCCATCAGCAAAAGGGCTGCACGTCCCCAGCTGGTGTGGGAAGCCCAGCTATTTTAAGCAACCTTTGCTCCGAGCGGCTTCAGGGTTCCCACCACCTCGTGTTTCGGGCCGGTGGTACAGCGGGTACCGTGCAGCCTTGTTTTCCATACGAGGGCTGGGACCGGCACGCTCCTTCGGAAGCCTGTACACGTCCATCACCCCGGTGGGGTGCGTGCGTGTGTGCAGCCGGCAGAATTGATTTGGCCTTTTACAAAGGATAATTCCAGAGGAATAGGCGAGTCTCTGGCTGCGAGGGAGATTGAGATATTTATTTTTTTGAATAGGAAATCCGCATCGCGAGCTTCATTACAGGCATCGCTGAGAGCGGGTGGGAATATTCTCCTTTAGAAAAGGAAGCTTATAGGAACGTCACCTTCATCTTCAGTATTAATTGAGAGCAATATTATCATCCGATGGCTATTTACTCGTTAAAACTGGCTTCTTGAGTGTTGTGCAAAGGACCAGCCTTGTTTCTTAGTGTGTCAGTGACCCAAATGACCAACAATATTTGAGGAGCATTTTAAGAAGGGGATTTCAGGACTTGGAATGAGACCCCTTTTTCTGTTGTTTGTCTTTGGAATGAAAATTCCATTAATGAAACTACTTGTTGAGCTGTAAAAAGTACAGCATCGTTAATGAAAACTTAAGGCTAGAAAATTAGCTATTCCCAACATCAGGAAACTTAAGGGAAAAAAAAAAGCTCCCCCCCACCCAAACCCTTAACCCTGCGTCATTAAATTAATCACTTCATCAATCACTTAAATTTTCATATCTGCTTTGCTAATAGGCAATAACGTTAGTGCTTACATTTAAGAAGGGAAAGAGAGAGAGAGACGGCAGAAAGTATATTTGCAATATGGACTAATTAACATGTCAGGGTAACCTTGCTTTTGGTAACCGCCTCATCAAACCGTTTGAAGGTTCGATCTCGCCACCTCTCACGTTCGAGCGTGTGAGCCCTTGCGCGGGGGCTGAGCCCCTTTCAAAAGAAACGGAGAAAGATGCGTGTTTTGTGGTAATGAGGACTGGGGTGATTTTTATGTCTGCGATGACTTTAGCAGCGCTAATTGTCTGTACAGCGCTGTCTGTAGGAGCTTCAGTTCTGGGCTGGCTTCTTGCTGGGCATCGGGCTGTGCTCAATGGATTGCTTCATGTTACTCTTACCAGGCTTGGGTGTGCGTACCGTCCCAGCTCGGTTACATCAGGCATTTGTCCTGGCCGGTGGGTGACAAACCTGATGTAGAGCAGGGACAACAATGCGAGTCAAGCTTGGTAAAGCAAAAACACACAGGGCAGGGGGAATAGTGTATATGCACTTATATGCGCGCGTGTGTGTATATTCAAATTAGGAGTATATATATAGCTCTTTGTGGAGGGATTAATATTCTAAGGGAATGTATTATGGGCCAAGAGTATTTCCCTGTACTGTAGGGAAATACTTGCATATGCATACCCTCATAACTTTTATTTTTGGTGGGGAAGGTGAGCTGTGTTTTCACTTTGAGTCTATCAATGGGACCTCTCAGAGAAAAAGCTATGCTTGCAAAAAGTGCTAAACACGCTTGTGTATTTTGCCAGAGGAGGAACTTGAGATATTTGGGTTGTGTGAGCTTAAAAAAGGGGGGATGGGGGGGGAATATTACACCCCATTACCCCCTATTTCTGTGTTTGTGTGCTACAATTTCATCGACGATCTCTGCAATCTGGATGTGCTCCATCACTCTGGCGAATTTTCTTGACCGAGGAGCAAAGCGGGAATGCATGAGAGGCGGCAGGGCGATGCCTTTGCGTTGCACGCAGTTCGTGCCATGCTGGAGGAACGCGACGGAGCGTTCCACATTACGTTCTTGCACCTCGGCATGCTTTGCCATCCATCCTGGGGCTGCGGTGAAGTGGGAGGTGCATCGAGCGAAGGGTGCTGGGGATGGATGCTCTCAAGATGGGCTGGCACCCGGTCATGGGTCAAAGTTTATCAATGAAGCGCTGCGGAGGCATGTGTCCAGCTCCAAAGGCAGCCGGGTGATAGAGGGGAATGGCTTGAGGCACTCTCCTGTGCTGCTGCAAAAGGTATCCCATGATAGCCTCTTTTTGTGCCATTTTCAGACTTGCAGCCTCGTGAAAAATTAACCTTTCAATTAAACTCCCCATAACTGAGTGCCGTGCAAGTGCTGCTTTGTCTTTAAAAAATGAAAAATTCAAGCTGTTCGCCCCCACCCACCAGTCTGTGGTGGTTGTTTCGTGGTGTGAAAAGTCATAAGAAGCCAAAAACAATGCAACAACAACAACAAAAAAAAAAAGTAAAAAAAGGTCCAACTTCTTTTCACCTCCCTCAAAACCATCAGAGCAATTAAAACATGAAAATTTACGTAGCTAGTCCTCATTCTAGAAAACCACCAGATTCCCTGTATGAAAATAAGCAGGTAGAAGAGAACCCTTCTGGAAATGTATATACGTGCTGTCGTGCTGAGATTGCAGAATAAAACTCCCACTGTCGGGAAGCATCTTGGCAGGACACTGCCGTCATCCCGCTGAGCATCCCATCCCATCCTTGGGGCCAGGGTGCTGGTAGGCATTGTGTGGGCGGCCTCTTGGGAAAGCCTGTTTTCTTGCTTTTTTTTACACAATTTTGGGGCCCACAGGGACGCGTAGGGTGGTCATCCTGATGTTGTCACGCGAATCCATCCCCTCCCCATCTCCTGGTTAAAAGCCGATTTATCACAGGCTGGTGCTGATGCGCCTTTCTGCCTTTGAATGGCTTAATGTGCTTGATTGGCAGGGGGAGTTAATAAATTGGTTCCTCCTGTCAAACCGCTCCCGCACAGTGATGGCTTTTGAATTAACTGTAACCGCTCGTGGGGTGGGGGGGGAAGAAAGAAATATAAAAGCCGGAGACAATGTTGTTGGACAACTCAATGAAAACATCTGTTCAATTTGCAGCGGTGGTCAGAAGAGTGAATAAGCTCTTGCGCGCTTCCCTCTCTTAAAGATTTATTAATATTGCTTTTTACACGAGGGGAAAAGATTTCAACCGCTTGACATTTAATGGTTAGTAACTCAATTTTATTCCATTCATCTGCATGGGTTTGTCAAACGCCCGCTCTGTTGAGGCTCCGCTATTGTGGCGCTGTCTTTCTGCGTGTGCGCAATTAGGAAGGCGATTCGGTACCTGAGTACGGAGGGACCTCTTCTTTTTTTTTCTTTCTAATTGATTATTAGGTTTGAGGTGAGAGATTGTTTTATAGAGAGTAATACCCTTTCGCAAACAGCGATGTGGCTTCGTTTCTTATTCCACTGTTGAGTTTCAAGCAGTTAATTTGAAAAGGGGTGGGGGGAAGGAAGGATTAAACATGTGGAAAGTCCAAGGGAGACTGAAAATTCAGCGTAGGGGGAGAAGTGAGGAGCGTTCTCACAGGCGGAGATTAATGATTGTTACTAATGATTTTGGGAAATAGAGGGGAAGAAATAGGCATGGCGGAAGATTGTAAAGTAAGTAACAGCACTGCGGGAAAACCTTGACTCTTGAAACGCCCATTTTCCCCATATGACAGCCACATCAAATTAAACACATCCTACCGGATAAAACAACATTTCTGTACAAAAGAGCGCCGATGTAAAACTCGGCGGAGTGGGACGGTGAGGCATGTAAGCCAAGGGGCCACGTGGAAAGCACCATCCCACACACAAATCTCTCCCACCATCCCCTGAAGCAGCTTTCCAGGTGGCATAAAGGAAAAGGGGGTGGTGGTGGGGGGGAAAAAAACATCAATCTCCACTGGCCTTTTGCAAGTTGTTCTTTGTCTTGGAAAAAAACTCTTGGAGTCCCGGGGATGCTGTCTGCAGTCCCGTCAGGTATGGAGCCGGGAGTGACAGCTTGCGGAAAGCTCGTCAGCCTGAAGCCATTACCTGCGTATTTTGGTGGGGTGGGAGAAATAGTCATGAATTCAGGTTCTGTACTGGAGAGGGCAAAGGGAGGGGGGAAAAAAAAATCCCCAAGCTGGTATCGTCATGCTAGAACAGGATGCCGTGGCAGAAACCATAAAAATTGGCAGGATCCTCCAAGTTTACGTGACCCCGAGAGCGAGGGACAGAGGAGGATGAGCCCCGCGGGCGCTGGGACGCTTCGCAGCCGTTCTCTGGCAGATGGCAGGTAGAAAAGGTGTCTCCTATGGGAGGGGGGGCTGCTGCCTCCCTGGATTTTAAACCAGGAGCTTGGTTTTGCATTCCGGGCTGGAAGCTGGAGGTGTATTTTTGTTTTATTTTGCTTCACACGCTGCTTGTTTCACACCCTGAGGAAGAAGAGACAATGTATTGTGGTCCTTGCAAGGTGCAGAGGGGGAGCATTTTAAATACAATTTGCCGATTTGCGCTTTTTTTTTTTAGAAAAATATGGATTCTTTCCATTCTGCTCAAAAACGTGCCATCGGCTCTGGCGATTTGTTGGACTGAGCGCGTCGGCAGCTGCCTGTGTGATTCCACATCTCCATTTCCAGCCTTGCCCTTTGCTTTATCGTGCAATATCTCTGGTTCTCGGGGACATTTCCCTACCGTGCATCACTTTGGGATCCTGCCGGGTGGGGGGGGATGACAGGGGAAGGGTCTCTGTCTCCTGCCTTGCTTCTGCGGCGTGTCACCCCCAGCCCCTGGCGGCCACGTATGTTATGGAGTGGGAAAGGAAACTCTGTGAGGGGCTTGTGTGGGACGCCTGTAGCAGAGTCTTGAATGCAATTAATATAGCTTGGGAATAATTTCTTGCTTTCAGGACAGCTCTTGACTTTTTTTTTTTAAAAAAAACCAAACCCAACTTTGTCCTTTATGGCTAAATTTAAAATACTGTCTCCCTATCCAAGAATGAAAAAACATGGCACTAACACACGTGTGTGGTGCTAAATATTAGAGAAATGTGGTCTCCCTATCCGAGACCGAAAAAGCATGGCAGTAGCACATGTGTGTGGTGCTAAATATTAGAGAAACCTGGTCTGTCCTGCCAGGCTGCTGAGCTGGAGCGGTGTACGGGAGCTGTGTGTTTTGCAGGATCTGCTGAGGTAGGGAAGGCTGCTTTGGCTGGCAGCGTAAATGGCAATTAGCGTCTGGCTGCTCTGGCTGGACTTGCTCCCTAAAACGGGTACAGAGGTCCCCCGGGCTCAAGAGAACTGGGACATTCCACATGGGAAGATGTTGCCTTGCGCATCACGTTGAGCCGCCTCGCTTGGATTTTGCATCCTTCGGGGGGTACCAGGGCAGCGCTTGGGCTGACACAGCCAGAGATGCCTTTGGTAAGGACATCAGGAGAGGGTTTCTTTCTCCAAAACTCTTCCAGTTCCTCTTCCATGAAGGCCAGAATTTGATGGTTGTGGCTTTGCGCTCACCAGTGAGTGCTCATCTCTTCTGGCCTTGGCTTCCCTAAAGAGCAGCAATCTTGGGGGGAAAAAGGCTTGAGGTTCCATTTGCTGTTTGCAAAGAGCTCGGTAGTTCATATCGAAAGCCAAAAGTGCTGTGCTTGGTGGGCGTCCTGCCATAAAATCAATGGGAATCTGTTTGAGATGCTGCTTTTCAGTGGGTTTTGGGTGTTTTTTTTTCCCCCTCCCCACATATATAAGCTCAGCCCAGGTAACAGCGACACCGCAGATGGTTCGCTTCTGGTTTGCCCCTTGTGGAACCTGTATCCAGGAGCATCATCCAGGTGGGCACAGGGGCAATTTTCATTGTGATATTGATCCCAGAAATGAAGGAATGCCCTTCTCCCTTCCAAAAAAAAAAAAAAAAAAAAAAAAAAAAAAAAAA
>VUYV01000220.1:33079-107304 GCA_008711295.1 Anarhynchus alexandrinus
AAAAAAAAAAAAAAAAAAAAAAAGAAAAAAAAAAAGCTTTGCTAGCACAGCTCAGCATGCTTTTGGGCATAAAAACATCAGTATTTGGCTGCCCGGGCTGGAAGGTGCCGGTAGGGTTGTGCGAGGTGGTGACAAGGGGGTTAGCTGGGCGAGCGGCTTCGCCGGGCACGGTCACCTCCCTGTTCTCTCTTAAACACACTGCGGTGTAAAAGTGGAAGCGGCCCCAGGTGGTTGGATAATGGCATCTTTAATTGTGCTCTGGATGAGATTAACTTCTTATCTGACAGTTTGACATCTTTATTATTATTAATGTGTGAATAATACGGTGCAGGGTTGGGTTTTGTTTTTGGTTTTTTTTTTTTCCAATATGTAACTTTGGTAGCAAATATTTTCCTTCTGTTTGGTGGTGTCTGTTACTTTGCCGGTTATCCACCTTCAGATTCCCGGGCTCCAAGGGCAGGGATCCCGCAGGTGGAGGGATGCTACTCTGATTTCTTTCCTTCCTAAATGGTAGTCACCATTGCATCGCGGCTATTCTCATTTATTTATTACTTTGAGCTGGGAGTAGAGGGGTGGTGGCAAACAAGTCCTCTGGTGAGTCTGGAGTTACTCAGGCCAATAGGAGGGGTGATGGGATAGGGACAAAAGGGGCTTGGGACCATCTCTCCCAAAAGCCTGTCAGGACGAGAAATATCCATGGGCAGGGTGGGATGGCTGGTGCCGTTCCAGACAGACATTATTATGGCCCTAAAAAATGCATCTAGGTTTGCACTGTTTACCCTTGCCTGGCTGAAAGGGAGAAAAATATTCACGCCGCTGTTGGCTTCCAGTGGAAAAATTGTTGGCCATGGGAAAAGCTGTCGGTGAGGGGGTTTGGGATGCTGCCAGGAATGGGTGCAGGTGCACTGGTGGGGCTATGGGTGCTGGGGCTGCCTCTCCGCAGCAGGGAAGGGAGCTGTGGAGGGTGGGAGGCAGCTGCAGTCTGTCGACTCCCCGAAAGTAGTTTCTGTGACATAACTCGCTATTAACCGGGATAACAAGGTCGATAATGCCTTTGCCTGGGAGAGCTTCAGCCAACACTTCTATCAAAACCAATATTAATTTTCACTAATTAGGAGCTGCAGCTAATGAGTGTCACAGCTAATTTACCTCATCCATAACGAGGGAGAGGAGGGGGTCGGGGTGCCCAGGATGAGAGCCTGCGAATCTGCTCTCCCTTCCTCTCGTGGCCGAGCGCATGTTTGTCACCTGGGTGGCGTGCCATCTGCGGGGACGTGGGCACGCGTGCGCTGTGTCCCCCCTCTGCCCTCCTTGGGGAGGGGGGATGCTTTGGGGGGAGGCAGGGAAGGAGCCGTATGGGGAGAGGCACCACGTGTTATCAGCCCCAATCCAAAAGGGATGAGTGGGTGAGGGAGCGATGAGGTGAGGTGGAGAGGATTGGGCATCGCACGGCATGGGCCAGCTGGCCAAGGGGGCTGATGCCAAGGGGAAGGCGGGCTGGCGACCCGCTGGCTGCTTGGGCGAGTGCGAGAGAGAGGGGTTCTGGAACTCAGCAAGCTCAAAGCAGCGAGGGAGGAGGAAAAAACAGAGCTTGGAAGGATTTGCAAGGGAAAATTTTGGGAAAGAAAAGGTTGACTTGTTGTCCTGGAAGGGGAAGTTGGAATAAAGCGTGTTTGCTCTTGAAACTCTTAAATTAATTTCAAAAGCCTTCATTCTTGAATTAATTTCAAAAGCCTTCACTGTACATTTTATCCCTCTTCTCTTCCACACCTTTTATCCAAAGCATTGCTGTACGCCGGGGCGCACGAGCCAGCCTGAGCACGGAATGATGAAGCAGTTTGTCACCCTTCGTACCCTCCTCTGTCTCGCTTTAGGGAGTCTCCTTCTCTGATCGAGTATTGCCGCGGGTCTTTGATTTTGTGACAAGCTGGACAAGCGTCACAAAGGACAGGCTTCTTTGTGGGGATCGAATAATTATTTTTTTCTTCAGTGGGGAGCTTGTGTGTTGTGCAGGTCAGCTTCCTCCACAGGTCACGGGCAGGAGTATTCCACCGACGTTGCCAACGGTACAAATAGAAAGCAAACTTCTGCTTTGGAGCTGTCCCTGTTTGTCCTGTAAACTTGACCTGATGGCTCAGGCAAGGGAAGAAAGGGTACAGTGTCCGTTGTAGCCTTCCAAAACGGCTTGGGTTGTACAGTCTGTGCTGTCTAAACAAGCTGGACACTAAGAATTATCCACAGAGATGATTGTTTTAAGTAAGAATACACTAGAGATGGTCTGCTCATTGTTAGGGATGGCCAAAATTGACTGAATAAATGATTTGCTGGTTTTATTCGCGTTGCCCTGACTATAAACCTCAGGAGCCTTCCTTGTTGGGATTGATCTGTTCTGCCGGCAAAGGGATGAGCAACATATGCACTATCAGCCCATCCTGATGCACGCTTGAAGGAAGAGAGAAGAGCTGTTGCCTTGTCTGAGGCAGCTTTCCTAAACAGCCATCCTCCTCCTCGGGGTTCCTGAGGCTTTGAGAACAGGGTTTGGCTTTTAGGCATGCCCTGAGGAACTCGCAGGGAAAAGCAATATATGGAGAAGAGCCTCTCTTGGAAACCTTCTCACTGCAGGCACCTTTTTGGGGCATCCCGTGAGGTTCAGGTGGGAGCTGCTTATGGTCCTGGCTTTCATCTGTAGTTGTTTTTGCTGCCAGTCCATATCCAACTCCCCAGCTAGTCCTGACGTGGGCCGGTTTATTTGATTTGTTTGAGCTGTTGGTCTGTGAAATTGCCACCCAGCCCGTGGTAGCTCCTGGTAGGTGTTTTGCCTCTACCTGCTCTAAGGCTCGCTGCACCCACAAATGGCTGGGCTGCTTCACTTGTTCCTCACCAGCTCCTCCCGTGGCTGTCGTCAGCCTTCGTGGGGAGAAGAGCGTAGCTGCAGAAAGGCTGCAAGTGGGTTTCATATCCATGTCCTCAACATGCTCAGAAATTATAGGGTTTGTCCCAAACGCTCTGGTGCACAACAGGGACAAGGGCAATTTCTGGGTAAGCGAGTCCCAAGAGCCTTTATAGCTTAAAAAGCCTATAGGTTTTCCCATAGACTTTACCTTCTCTGTGGAGACTTTGACACCACAGTCAAATGCCTGTTTTCAAAACAAGTTAGAAAGGAGGAAGGCTAAGAAATGGAAAGAGTAGGAGCTAGCGCATTCCTTAATGGTGCCATTCTGGTGAGGGAGCCTGAGGTTTATGGCCAGCTGTTCATCCAGAATCAGTCTGCAAGTAGGTTCTCTATGTGCTTTTACAACCTTTGATACAGATGTGCAACCTACCCAGAGGCACATGCAGCCCGGTATTTCCTTTGGCCAGAGCAAATCATAGAATCATGGAATGGTTTAGGTTGGAAGGGACCGTGAAGACCATCCAGTTCCACCTCCCCTGCCCTCGGCAGGGACACCTCCCACCAGCCCAGGTTGCTCAGAGCCCGGTCCAACCTGGCCTTGAACACCTCCAGGGATGGAACTTCCACAACTTCTCTGGGCAACCTGGGCCAGTGCCTTATGACCACCAAAAATTTATTCCTAATATCTAATCTAAATCTCCCCTCTTGCAGTTTGAAGCCATTTCCCCTCATCCTATCACTCCATGCCCTTGTAAAAAGTCCTTCCCCAGCTCTCCTGTAGCACCTTTTAGGTACTGGAAGGGGCTTTAAGGTCTCCACGGAGCCTTCTCTTCTGTAGGCTGAACACCCCCATCTCTCTCAGCCTGTCCTCCCAGCAGAGGTGCTCCAGCCCTCGGAGCATCTTTGTGCCCTGCTCTGGACCCACTCCAAGAGGTCCATGTCTTTCCTGTGTTCCAGCGGTTGATCAGATCCAAGCTGTGCTTGGGAAGTCAGCAGCACAAACTTTTTGAAGGGCAGTGAAAACTCTAGCATTAGCATTTTCTCAGCTACATTTGCTGACCCCTGCGGGCGCTCAGCTCTAATCTCTGACGAATGGAAACAGAGGAGCAGAAGTAGCAACATATTCCTCTGCTGGCATCAACCCCAGGGCTTTTTTGCCCCCCACCCCGCTCCTTGAAACCTCCCACCATCACCAGCCCAGCCATCTGCAGTGCTGGTGGCAGCAGTGACAAACCGGCGTGTACTGTAGATAACGACCCTGGGTAGTTGCTCTGCTAATTGACCCTGCTTTGAGCAAAAAGACACGGCTTGCTAGTATGTTGCCAGCACCAGAGGAATGTCTGGGAAACCTTTAGTGGGGAATCCCGTCCTAGAGGGATTACGCAGTGTGACTGCGCTGTCTTTGGATGACAAATCTGTAGGTTTTCGTTAATATGCTGGATGGAGTTGTATTTTCAAGGTTTACCCCGATTTCTACGGCACCTGTTGGCTGCTGGAGTTGCAGTACCAGTCACGCTAGGAAAATAATAGCGCAGTGCTGACAGTGAAATATAAGCAAACAGCAGCATCCATGAACTCCTTGATGCTATTTGTGCAGGGGAAGATGTAGCCTCATGCATCAAATGTCTTGCGGGAACGGATTCCCGGTCCTTGCAAAGGAAGTGGATATTATTTGCAAACCTCTTGTCTTAGCTGAACAGGAGCTTATGAGCCTTGCTGTGCTGGGTCATATGGTGGACTCTCTGTTTCTCTGTATGTATATATCGACCCCATCCATTGAGGATGCGGAGTTTGGGATGAAGGGAGGGGACTTCTCAAACCAGGGTGTGCTTTTGCTCCCCGTTGGGAGGCTACAGCTGGAGCTCTGCTGGTGAAACGTGCCTTCCCACTGAGCAGATGGGATCTGTGGGACTGCTCGGGCAACCCGAGGCTGAGCACGTTTGCTGGTGGCTGTCCCCCTCCCCTGCTCTCCTGCGTGCCCTTTGTCGGGGGCCAAGGTGGCTCAGAAAGTTTCTTTGCACTTATTGCCCAGGAAAAGCGACCTTCAGGCAGAGCAGTTCTTGGGGGGGGTGTGTGTGTGTGTGTGTGAAAAAAAGCTTCCCCAACCGTGACAGATTTGACTATAAATCTCCAGTATTAATGCCCAAGTTCCCAAGGTCTGTCATCCTGCATGCTTGTGAGGCACGTGAGTTGCTCAAAAAAACAACGTACGGGCTCATCAGTCATTTTGGAGGCATGTCAGAAAGCTGTTGCTGCCTGGGGAGGGGAGGTTGAAGGAAGCCCGTGAGCATGCTTGTGTTGGGAGTAGACGGGACAGATGGGAGAACATCCTCAGCTGGGAGTGTGCACAGGCATCCCAAAACCTGAGCAGGCCGGGATTATGCCATGGGCAAGAGACCAGGTTGAAAGAGAGGAAGAGGTTGGCACGAGGCTTTTAACTGCTTGAAATTATCTGGGCTGAGGAGGCTCAGGTCTGCAGCCCTGGGATTCTCATCACCGTTGAGTGGCTGAGACCTTCCATGGGATCAAGTCCAGCTGCACAGTGGTCCCTGAGCCCTATAGCTGCCCAGGTTGGGGGGTTTCACCCACCTCAGTGTCCTCTACCCCTTTCAGTACTCAGTCTCTCCTTCATACCCCAAATTGCCCTGCACCCTGGGATTCTCATCGCCGTTGAGTGGCTGAGATCCTCCATGGGATCAAGTCCAGCCGCACATCGGTCCCTGAGCCCCATAGCTGCCCAGGTTGGGGGGTTTCACCCACCTCAGTGTCCTCTACCCCTTTCAGTACTCAGTCTCTCCTTCATACCCCAAATTAGGTACTGCCTGAAGCCATGCATTTTCCTTTGGTGTGCGGCTCTGCACCCCCAAAACGGGGCTTGCCTTTGTGTGGGTTGCTGCCGGTTTGATGCCGCGTTGGTGGCAAATAATGCCAGCGTCCAGCCAGCTGCCACCCGCTGCAGGAGGACAACTCTATTGCAAGCCGGTGACATTATTTTGTTTGGGTTTTTGCAACTGTCTTCATGAATAATTCTGAAAGAGGAAGCGCGTTTCTCTTTTTTTTTTTTTTTTTTCTCATGGAAAGTGTCAGACTGGTTTTAAAATAGACTCAGCATGAGTAGCTCTTATTGGTACAGGTATTAAGTTAGTTATGAATTTCTTGCACTTTGGGTCCTAGGAAAATCCTTCCCTTATTCCTCTTTGCATTCACTCCTGGTTAATAAGGCTTATTAGCACTCTTTAATAATGGCAGATATAATCTCAACCTAAATTTGAGGAGATTTTGGGAGCTACCTAGGCCAGGGTGCTCTCTGCATTCTGCCAAGGACAAGGGCTAGAACAAAGGACAACCACAAGAGAGGGAGAAGAATGGCTGTCCTTTAATGGAGGACACTGATGGTAGGAAACCACTCGCCACCCCTAATGAAGTGCTGTATGTGTCTGTGGCATGGTAGGTTTGGTGGACTTGAGCATAAGCTGAGTTTTCCTCTGAGGTTTTTAGCTGTGGAGATTGACAGCACCTGCCAAATACTGGGGCAATGTCCCTGGGGCTGTAGAATTGCTCATGCTTTCAGGTCTGATGCGTTAAGACTTGAAGGACCTTTGTAGGGCCAAATAGCTGGCCGTGGCCTCGCAGTCTGCAAATCCATAGTTTTGGATGGAGAGAGCAGGGTTGGATTTTCTTCGTCCAAGAAGTGGTAAAACAACACAGAAATGGCTCAACTCTCTCAAATGAATTTTCCCCAGTTAAAACCCTTAGCTCTGGGCTGCCCTGTCCATGCTTCCATTGTACCTTGGGGTGGAAGGTACATGTTGTTTAGACCCTACTCTTTCTCATGGGAGAGCCACAAGCTCTAACGTACTGCAGCTTCTCGCTGAACAGCCCACCCTTAAATAAGAAATTTGCTCATTAGTCACTGATAGGATGAGGGATAACAGTTTTAAACTGGAAGAGGGGGAGATTGAGATAAGATATGAGGAAGAAATTCTTTCCTGTGAGGGTGGTGAGCCCCTGGCCCAAGTTGCCCAGAGAAGCTGTGGCTGCCCCATCCCTGGAGGTATTCAAGGCCAGGTTGGATGGGGCTTGGAGCAACCTGGTCTGGTGGGAAGTGTCCCTGCCCATGGCAGGGGGGTTGGAACTCGATGATCTTCAAGGTCCCTTCCAACCTAAACCATTCTATGATTCTATGAACGCTGCTTTAAGCAGGTATCACTTCCAGACCAGGTCCTCAGCCCTTCTGGCACGTGTTTGTGGTGCAATGGTATTCAGCATGATGCTGTACAAAGCCCTTTGAGAGAAGGAAGCTGAATTTGCCTGCAGGAGCTGGCAGCATAAGCGTGGATGGCCAAGAGTGTGCTTGAGAAGCACAGGAGGTTTCTGAGCTGCTGGGAAGGGGATGGTGTTGCGTGTGAGTTAGAGGCTGGTGCTGCCAAAGGGACTGGAAAAATACTCCACGTACACAACGCAGCTGTCAGGGCAGAGGTGGCTGGGACTTGTCTCTGATGTGTACAAGTAGCTGTTGGCAAGTAGATGCTGAATTCAGTGGTCAATACCCATTTCTCCCTCAATCAGCGCTTCAGGGGAAAAAGAAGCTTTGAAAGTCTTTACTTTGAGCAATTGAAAGAAAAAGCCTAAAACTGTGACTTATTGGATCACTTTCCTCTTCATAGATTTCCACTTTTAGAACAGTCTGTGAAACCTCAGTGATTGCTTTCTTTTTGCCTTCAAACAACCCGGCAGCTGGGATTTAGCACGGAGTTTTGTTTCCAGTTTGGATTTTAAAATTTTATTTGTTTTTACGTATGACTATGGGAGGGTTTTTTTTGGGGGGGAACAGGCCAGTCTAGACACCAGGCGACGGATGCGCAGACACAACCGCCCTTCCAGCTCTGACCCGGCTTCCAGAAAGGTTGTACAGCCAAGCTGTCACCTTGGTCATGGGAAATGTCCCAGGCTGACATGTGCCTTAGGCTGGGGGCCCTGCTGGGGTGACCGACACAGTCACTTCGGTGGAGGTCTTGGAAAGTCAAGAACATGGCAGCGCGGTCGGGTGAAGGACCAGGAACACAAGGTCTTCCACCTGGTAGCTCTTAAAATTGGGTCATCTGGCTGGTCTTCTGCCCATCCCTAAAGTGATTGTAACACTATAGAGTAATAGCGGCTTATAAAAGTAAGCGGTGGATGAAAGTTGAGCCCTGCTGACATCCCCGGGACAGGTTCCTCTGCCTCACCCCACGTAGTTTTAGGTCTGTGAGGGTTTTGCACTCATCGCCGCTTCCCTGTGCACCCTTTGCTTCTCTGTCATCTCAACGTGGTGACAAAGATCATGCAAAAACCCGTTTTGCTTGCCCAAAACATAAAAATTGACTTGTTCTTACACAGTAAAGCCTTACCTAGGGTGCTGTGTTGCCCCTCACCCTCTGCCAAAACTCATCGATCTCTGGAGCAAAGCTCGGGGGCAGCCAGGGAGATGACTGCCTTGGAGCGAGCAACGCTGCGTAGAAGTCTAAAACCATTCTCTGAGGAGGATTTGTGATTTCAGACATGTCACGCATAATATGTGTAGGCTACGATTTGTGGTACACAGGCAAGGAGGAGTCTGGGCTTGTTGCACGCCTGAGGGATTACATCGGTCTTGGAAATAGCCCTTCGCTACTTCCTTTCTCACCCCATTTTCTCTTGCTGCTGGGATGAAATCACTGCAGCAAGTGTTCCCTGGAGTTCTGAGACACAGCGCACCTGGGCAGATAGGACTCTGAATAAGGAGCCCCGCAGATGCTTGCACGGTGTTGTGGGAGCTACCGAGAGCTGTTTGCACCGGTGTTTTGCATAAAGTCCATTAATTCTGGTATTCAACTCTGTTCTTGTTTTCTTTGTGACAAACTTCTGGGCAAGTTGTTTTGTGTTGGTTTGTTGTTTGGTTGGGTTTTTTTTGTTTTTTTTTTTACGGAAACTCAGGCAGGCTGAACGCCGTGCATTTGCGTGAGGATATGGTTTTGTGCAGGTGCTTCCACAGACCCTTGGAAAGCTCTTTCTTGGAGGTACGCTGCATTCCATCAACAGGCAAAGGAGTTCCCACCCGACTGCAATGACCATTTACATGGCGCGAACAGCCGGTTGCCAACGCTCAGAGCAACAGTTGGAGGAGCGTTTAACGAGAAAACCTTTGCCTGAAATATGTTTTTAATAAGCCATTCGCTGAATATATTCAAATAACAAATAAATTCCTGCAAATCCAAGACTATTTGCAGACAACTCACAAATGAGAAAGGCGAAATTAATTGGATGCTTTAGTCACTGGGGATAATGGTCCAGCTGTAACAGAGATCTCCAGATGTTTGTTTGCAGAAGAGTATGCTTTCATAGGAAAAGAAAAAACACTCGTGGGTATATTAACTCAGAAACAAGTTTACAGCTGTGTGCTTGCGTGCTCTGCCTTGCGCTCCCACCAGCGACTGCAGAGCTCCGTTCCAAGGTTTCCTCTTGCAATAAACAGCCTCTTTATTTCTTGCTCATTGTCCTCCTGGCCACGTTTAGACAGCTGTGACGTGCAAAGTGAGGTAATGGCCCTGTGAAAGCCTCCCAGGCTTCAACAAATATCACCCTCGCCGTGCTCTGGGGTGTACCACGTGTTGTAAGTACAGCTGGATCGCTGCTGCTTCCAGTTCAGGCTGTTGCGAGTTGACTTTATCCCTTTTGTTTGGGTGAGTTTTCTGTACAGGACCATAGTTTGGGAGAACAAGATGCTATGTGCTGTGTTACGGCTGCTAGGAGCTTGCCGGGATGAGTGGAAGAACTTTGGTGGATGGAAAAGGGGAATGCTCTCAGTTTAATTGCATCTAAAGACTGGAGCTTTGCCCAATTTCTACTGAAGGAGCTTGGCTTTATCAGCGCGTTGGAGTCATCAGTCCAGTGTGCTCCATCCATTTCCCTCGGTCTTATTTTGTTTCTGTTGTTAAACAGCCCAAGCTGGTTTTGAAGCCCCGTAGCTGAAGTGCCCCATTACTCATAAGCGAGAGGACAATGGAACATGGGGCCGCTCTTAAATGTCTCTCCACGTCGGCGTCATTAATAACCGTAATGCTGGCATCACTTGCTCCTAAATAGCCTCATTTATCAACAAGCAATTTACTGCGGTGCTGTGGCGGGGACGCAGATAAGCTTGTGCCTCAGATACCCAAGCACCACCTGCCAAGTCTCTCCCCACCTTTTCACTGGCATGAGGAGGGGGGGAGGCAGGCATGAGAGGAAATTCAAGGCCGAGCTGGATGGGGCTTTGAGCAACCTGGACTGGTGGCAGGTGTCCATGCCCATGGCAGGGGGGTTGGAACTCTATGATCTTCAAGGTCCCTTCCAACCCAAACCATTCTATGATTCCATTCTATGTTTAAATGCTCCATCCAAGATGTGGCAGTCGTTGCCAGCCCCAAAGAGTTGGGTTGTGCTTGGAGGAAGGCAGCTTCAGGGCCAGGACCAATGGATGAAGAGGTTGATGCATTGCATGTATTGCATGCATTGTATTTCCCCAGGCTGTCACCTTTGTGAAGAGTCATCCAAGCATCTGGTTGTTTCCCTTGGTTCTCTTAAAGATTTTGGTTGCTTTTCAAGGGGCGAGGGCAGCAGGAAATGTAACTTTTCCAAAACTGGCTGTCTTGGGCTTCAAATTTCTGGCCCATTTCGGTAAGTCTTGCTTTTACTGCAGCCATATCTTGGAGATCAGGAGGTGCTAACTCAACTCCAGAGAGATAAATAAAGAAGGGATTTCACTGCATCTTCATTATAACGAGGCAGAATTCATCACCCAGCACGTTTTGAAACCTCAGAGAGTTACGGTGACAGTCCAAGGCTAATTTGCTTATAGATCTGAAGTCTGCAGCCAAAAATCTGACCGCTGGTACATTCTCCTTCTGGCTGTGGGACTTCTGAGGCGCCCAACCAAAGCACACTTGTGCTGGAACAAAATTCCCTGCAATATTTGGGCTGAGGATGGCTATATTTATTTGTTCCCCTGAACCATTCAGAGAGAGGAGCAGCTGGGCCATAGGCAAGCTGTAGCACTAAAGGTTTTGTATTCCCTGTCAAGGCTGAGAGCCTCGGGGATGTTTCAGCTTTTTGTAAGGCGCAGATGAGATTTCAAACAAGACATGAATGAATCCAGCTCAAACTTCGCTTGCGCAAATAAAATTTGCTGACGGTATTTTTTTTTTTCTTTTTTTCCCCATTCATATTGATCAGCTCCTCAGGGTTGCTGGTGGAGGAAGTGGCTCTCTGGCAGCGCTATTTCGGAGATGGCGTCTTACGCTCTGGCTCGTCCCTGTTACCGGAGCACAGCTAGCGGCGCACTGATGCGCCATCGATGGAGCATTGATATTCGCGTGACTTCTCCATTAGCATTGCTGGTGGCATTGCCTTACTGTCCTGGGGGGTGTCTTGTCTTACACCCTGTGGGTGTCTTGCAATCCTGCTCAACGCCGGGACGGTCCTGGGACCTAGTCCATCAGCAGTGCAATCTAATGAGCTTTATCTCTGACCTCATATTAATTGCAGAACAGCGTCTTGTTTCTAATTAACGCAAAGCTATGTTACCTTGTCTGAGTAAGATGCAAACTACTGCGTGTGTCATCTTACCCATAAATCATTCATTTGTACCAAATGGTAAAGCACCTTATTAACAAGACTTCTGGGGTCCTGCTTCTCTTCAGTTTGCCCCGGTGTGTTTCTAGAAAGCTCGGTACGGCCAAAGAGAAGCCATGAACTCAAGGATGCTGGGTGAACTGCATCTTCTAGTCTCCTCTGCCCTCCTGCTTTCTGCAGCAAGTGGGAGGTTGCAGTGGGCATGTACCCCTGTTTTTCCAAGCTGAGGAGAGATGACTCCCATCTAAATGACCTCAGCGGAGCTCCTGTTAGTTCATTGCATCCATTAAGCAGAAAGTAATCCCTGGAGCTAGGGTTTGGTTTCAGTCCTCACTACTGTCCCAGCCATCGGAGCTGCTTGGTCCTCTCTGGACATATGGTTACTCTCAGTCCTCTACCTGCTCTGGGCCTCCCTTTCTGGGAGGGATGGTGGCATTTTGTATGCCTTGGTGGCACGTTTTGGTTCAATTATCCCCTGGACAATCCTCGTCTAATCTCTCCTAGTGAGAGGGCATGGCTTGCTTCAGCTGGTTACCCCATCTTTATGCCTGGCTGAAAGATGCCTCTGAAAATATGGGTGCTCAGCATCCCTGCTGCCCCTTGGTTTTAACTGGAAAGATGCCTCTTGGTAGTCAAAAAGGGTGGCTGCAACAGGTCACCTACTGAAATGGTTTCTTCTGACCTGTGAAGCTCTTTGCGTAGTGTCGTGGTTTCTCTGGCAGGGTCAGGAGTCTCTTGTTATCTCTGTCGTTGCCAGCTGGCAGTGACACCGCAAGCTTGCCTGGCTTTGCTTAGAAAATTAGCCCTCTGCCCTTCGGCTCCCCAAACGGGACTGACCCCCAGCGCTGTGGAGCAGCAGGTTTAGTCTCTGTGCTTGTTTGTACAACTTGTTTGGTCAGTTGGCATAATTTCTTGTTTCTGGAAGCATAGTGACTCTACACTAACATCAGTCACTACAGAAGGCCTCCAGCCATGTGGTTCTGACCTCAAAATCCATATTAATTTTGCGTGTTTTCCCCACCACCCCTCCCCCGAGGAACCACTTGGAGTGATTGCTCAGGAGCAATCTATCTCTGCACATAGTCAGTAAAACTCCTGGTCTCCTCACCATGGCCATGAAGACCCTTAGCTGTCCTGAGAGAGGTAGGATGTCCTGCTCCCTGCCTGTGCTGGTTGGCCAGCACATGTTGGTGGCACAGCTGGCAACCACATCTTTTAAAGGAAAAAGGGTTGCAATCCTAAGGAGGGGCTCTCAGCTTTCTTTAGTTCAGCCATTATTTTCATGAAACTTGAAGGAACACTATGTTTTTTGTGGTGCAAATCCTTCTCCTGTGGTGGGCTCTAACTTGCTGGGGAGGCTCCTGGGTCATTGGGGAGAGGATGGTCATGGTCATTGCTGGGACTGCCAGCTGTGAAATCACTCGTGGAGCCTCTGGCATGTGGGTCAGTGAATTAAGTGGGTGTCCCACCTACACGCATATCGATTTTTTTTTTTTCAGAGCAGTGTGGTCTTCTAAAAGCTGGCCACCAAGGCAGGTGTTGGTTGGAAGCTGCCTTCAAAAACAGCATTTGGGGAAAGGGGTGCTGCAGCCTGCGTGAGGTGGGACATTCGTCCTGGTGGATGTGTGCGCATCATGGGTCCTTCTGATGAGGTGGGGAAGTGTGAGTGTAAGGTTTAGCAATGAACACCTCTCCCCAGCACTGAGTAGACTCGGTTAAATATCTCGCTCGTGACCAGGGGTGCTGAGTCCCCTCTGGTGGTCTCCACCTCTGTCTTGGAGCTTGCCCAGGCGCTGGTGGGAAACCAGGATGAGGCGAAGGTCTCGCCATCACTGATGATCTTGTTTTTCTGCCTGTTACTGAGCCGTGGTATTCATAGAATCATAGAATGGTTTAGGTTGGAAAGGACCTTGAAGATCATCCAGTTCCAACCCCCCCAGCCCTGGGCAGGGACCCCTCGCACCAGACCAGGTTGCCCAAGACCACATCCAGCCTGGCCTTGAACACCTCCAGGGATGGGGCCTCAACAACCACAGAGGAGAACTGGGTGGTGTTTCCGTCCATGCTGGTACCTGTGACAGAGCTTCCTTTGACCTATGAGCATTTAATTAGTTAAAAAAAAAAAGATTTTTTTTTTTTTGAGGGATGTGGCAAGGTCGGGAGAAGGCAGAAAGGAACAAAGGAAATATTCCTTGTTTTTTCTGGGCCGTTTCTTATTTCAAAAATTAATTAGAAAAGGATATTCTATGGATTTAGGGTTTAAAGTTTGTGTAAGAAATGTTAATCAAGACTGTATTAGCTAGATTTTCCTTGAGGAGTGAGGTGGGGGGGTGCAGAGAGTGTTGGGGGTGTTTCGGAGACAGGCATGAGGTGGCATGGAGCAGTGCTCATGGAGATATTTGGTAACGTGGCCACACAGAGGGAATGGCTTTGCCTTCAAAGGTGGGGAACACCCTCCTTCCCTCTCCCCAGAGCTGCTAAAATTAGGGTTTGGATCTCATATAGTCGGCTCTTCTGGGGCTATTCCAGGATCGGGTTTGTAGCATCTTTTCCAGGCCGGATTTCAAAGCCCCCCGGGCAATGTTGGGGCTTTGTGCCATTATTTAACGCCTCGGTAGATTTCACTGCTGGGAAGTTTCCGCTAACCCCAGATTTATGGTTTTTTCCTTTGCTTTTCCAGTTCATCCTGCCTCCTCCCACCCCTATACGTGTGTGTCTCGTGAAGAGTTGTTAGTCGCATGAAGGCAGCTCCAAGGAGCAAGGCTGCATCTAATATTTAGGGTTTTTTTTCCCCCCAAGAATCCCCTTCCCCAGCCTCCTAGGCTAAGCTGGGCAGGTGTCCATGAAGATCTCCATCTGATTTTGAGCTGGCGGTGCTCAGAAATGAAGGCAATATTCCTGCCGTGGTTGAATTTGGAAATGGTCTTGCCTGCTTTGTACCCAGGTCTTCAGGAAACCTCAGGCTTCGTAAGGCGCTACACCCAGGGTTTTCCTGGGCTGAGGGGACATCTTGTGCGTTCCTGTCTTCAATTTACTGGAAAATACCAAATTAATCTCATGTGATTTATTTCCCCCTAAATACTTAAATTTCACAATTCCCCGCCGCTCCTCTTGTTTTCTGACCNTCTTGGTGTTTGTTCCCCCCGTCCCCTTTTTGTATTTATTCTATAAGTTTACCAAGCATAGATTGGAAAAGAGTGGAAAGTCTAAATACTTAAATTTCACAATTCCCCGCCGCTCCTCTTGTTTTCTGACCCTTCTCAGACAAAGGTGCAAGCGAACCACCAGTTAATTTCCTTTTAAGATTAGTTTAAAAACTAAGTGCCACCTGCAGCCCTCCCTCCTTGTGATGGGGCTGCTCTCCTCTCTTCTTCTCTGGGAACAGGATTGCACCCCAACTGGAACCGGCTCCTCTCTTGTGGGGATGAAGAGGGAAGGACAGATATCAATAAAAATGAATGAGAGTTTTTGACAGAGCAGCTTCTCTGAGAGAACTTTTTTTTTTATGGCGCAAAACAATGGATGGAGCAGAATTTGCATAAATCTCATTAGAAAAAAAGTACAAGTTTCATAAATCTTGTGATAAATTAATGCGATATCATTCCGAACGTGATGTATTAATTTTAGGATGAAATGAATGGGTCTGTGATCATTGTTGGTAATTATGAGGCTCCCAGGCAGTGTGGAGAGGAAATTATTTTTTAAGAGGGCTCTTTAAGCGTGGGAACCCTTTTCATACTGGGAATATCTTAACAGACCCAGACTCCCTCTTTTACAAGTGTTTCTCTTCCTTTTTTACTGTCCTGTTTTTTGTTTGGTTGGTTGGGGTTTGTTTTTTTGATGCAATTGTATTTACTTCCCTCTTTCACGCTGATACAGCCTCCTCCTTTCCAAACAGAAGGAAACAAAAGTCCTTTCAGCTTTTTGCGAACTCTCCGTGTTCTCCCTCCCCCCAGGGACAAGGGATTTGGGTTTTGTAGTGGGGATAAAGGGGAGACAGACACCCCCTGAGCCCGCTCCTTTTTGCGGGGGGTTTGCCCAGGGATGAGCATTTTTTTTTTTTTTTAAATTCCCTTTTCCAGGCAGATCTGGAGGTGCCACAGTGGTATTAAGGCGTATTGGTGACTTCAGCAGCAAAATGCCAGTGCGGTTGAAGAGGTTTGGTTAAGAAACTGCTAATAATAATCATAATATATTATGTATTATTAATAATAATAAACAGGTGCCAGCAAAGGAGCAAGGGCTGTGCCCTCCATCCGCTGGGAAGACACAGCACTGGCGTGAAGACATAGGTTTTTAAACTGGTTTCAGAGAGCTGGCTTGACATCTGCAGTGCTGTAAGACCTGTTTGAAGGTTGACGGAGGGGAAATTGCTCTTGTCTTAACCGTGTTGATATAGGTGCTGACTTTAATTGGAAGGGCGCCGCTTCTCTGCCCACGTGCGTACCAGCAAGCCCAGTGGCTGACTGCACAGCATCTACTGGGAGAACATCAGATGTTCTGTTTACTTTACTGATAATGTCAAGGAAGTTCAATATACCCTTGGTTTTTGTATTTATTTCTTTTTTTTTTTTCCCCTCTCTCATTTCCCTTGTAAAGTTAACCAAAGTTAGATGATCCCTAGAGGTCCCTTCCAACTCTGAAAATTCCGTGATTCCGTGTTCGGTAAATAGTGGAGTAAACCAAAAAAGCCCTCTGTTATGGCTGCTCTCGGTGTGAACGCTTGGCTCTTCTTTACCCACTGCTGCGCCCTTCCCTTTAAACGGCTTTAAACACCCTTCTAAACATCTCTGTGAGAGCTGGGGGGAAATGGAAGCAGGCAGTGCCTCTTTCAGAGCTTTACCACCGGCTGTCAGGTCGTCTTATGGATTCCGTCTCGCCACTGACTCCCCACTTAAAATAACTAAATGCAGCAGAGAAATTACAGGCTCTGTCTCCTGCTCTGGCTTTGAGCATCTGAGGAGCTAGGAAAAACTCGCTGCTGTGCCTTTCGCTTCCCAGCTTGATAAACTCCCTCAGAAATGGTTTTGACTGCACAGATTTGTTTTCCCTCTTCGCTGTCACCTCCGTGTTTGGCTCCTTTCTCTCCCGTACACGATGGGTGATGGCAGTAGTGCATGTGGGTTCCTGAACCAACTTATCCTGGGTATTTCGCCCCATAGTTGGCGAAGACCTCCTGTTTTTCTGATGGCAAAAACTGTTCTTTTTCTCATTTATTGATTATGAGACCCTTTTAAAAAGGTGCTGGTGTCTCCCTGCCCTTTTTCGCTCGCTCTCCAGCGCAGTAATCAGAGCAGAGGTGGCCTTGGTGATGGGGTAAGCTGATGCTTCCCATTAGCACCTGGAAAGAGAAGCGTGTAACGTTAGGTTCCACTTGAATTGTAGGAGTGGAAACTTCCTTTGCTGAGTCGTTCTGGAAAGTTTTGGCTCAAGTGGTTGAGCCCTTTCTGAGGAGGAGGCCAGAGAGTATCTGTTGAGGTCGTGTTTACAAAATGAGCTGGCAGCCACCTGGTACACCTGGCAGCTTTGGGACAAAGGTTTTGGAGATGGATGAGTGGGCTGCCTTTGTACCTGTGGTGTGCTTTTAGGGATCCCTGAGCGTGTCTGAATGGCGTTGGCCAGGGTTAAATCTTGGCCCGCTTGTGTGGCATGAGTTTTGCTATTATTTTTCACCCAAGGCATGCTCCAGCTGCGAGGAGTAAGGTCTTCCTGGCAGTGGCCATATGGAGCGCCTAGTGGTTAGCCTTTGGGAGCCCACATCTTCTGCATAAGGGCCGTGAAGATGCTGCGAGTGCTGGAGCACCTCTCCTATGAAGACAGGCAGAGAGTTGGGGTTGTTCAGCCTGAAGAAGAGAAGGCTCTGGGGAGACCTTATGGCCCCTTCCAGTATCTGAAGGGCACCTACAAGAAAGGAGAGGGACTTGTTACAAGGGCATGTAGAGATAGGATGAGGGCAAATGGCTTTAAACTGGAAGAAGGGAGATTTAGATGAGATATCAGGAAGAAATTTTTCACTGTGAGGGTGGTGAGCCCCTGGCCCAGGTTGCCCAGAGAAGCTGTGGCTGTCCCATCCCTGGATGTGTTCAAGGCCAGGTTGGACGGGGCTTGGAGCAACCTGGTCTGGTGGGATGCATCCCTGCCCGTGGCAGGGGGTTGGAACTCGATAATCCTTAAGATCCCTTCCAACCTAAACCATTCTATGATTCTATAATCCATGGCCATCTGTGGCATGGACAGGGAAACTGCACCAGGAGGTGGGACCAACTGAGAGGAAGGCAGGAATGAAGATGGAGAGGCGCTGGTACCTGCAAGAGATTTCCTGAGCCCAAGTGTGCTTTGGTTGCTCTCCTAGCCCGCACCAGCATCCCCCCCTTCATGTCAGGTGGGGGTCTCTTGTGCGTGCTCTGTCCCCAGCTCAGGGCTCGTCCTCTCTGGGGAAGCGATGAAGCCTCATCCCAAACACGGGAGCAGCTCCCACTTGCTGTGACCTCCTGCTTGAAACTAAATTTTGCTTTCTTCTCCTTGCTAGGGAGTCACTCTCCTCTCCTCTGTCTCATGTTGCTCTGAGATTACTCAGCAGCACAGAACTATTGGCATTTCATCTTTTCTTTAAAAAAAAAATCTTTGGGAAAACATCATGGAAGGGCCTTTTTTCTTTGTTTTTTTTTTTTTTTTTTTTTCTGAAAGGTGAAAGAGAAAATGAATTGCAGGCAAAGAAAAGGGGAGCAGGTGACAAATGAGAAGAACAGGGTTTGAATTTCAAGATCAGATCCATCAAATCCTGACACCTAGCGCATCAGAGGCCATCCTGCTGTGATGAACTGGGCTAACTAGAGATGCCTGTGCTGGGGTGACTGGGGCAGGAAGGCAGGGCTGCCGGCCAGCAGCTAATGCCAGGAGTGTCGTGGGAGAAGTGAACGGGACGTAATTGTCCCATCTCCCTTCCAAGGAAGGAAGGAGGGGAGAGCCAAGGAAATCTGGTGGCAGCTGCTTCGGAGCAAAATTGTGGTGGTGGCCTTCATGTGTTTAAAAAAAGGGTAGATGTGGCACTTGGGGACATGGTTTAGAAGTGGTTTTGTCAGGTTAGGTTAATGATTGGACTTAATGATCTTAAAGGTCCCTTCCAACCTCAGCGATTCTATGTAAGGGGACTCTCTGCTGCAGGGTGCGGATGCGAAAATGGTTTCTGTGTAAACAAACTTGTGTTGGTTTGAGAAGTTGAAGAGCAATGGAGGGCTCTCTGTGCCAGCTTGCGACCTTGGTTGAGGATCAGAGGATCTGCTCTTGGCATAAAGGCCGTCTTCCTGCTGCTTCCTTCCTCAGCGTGCCCGGTGCCTCTGATCCATTTGCCACTGCTGCTTAGAAATTTCTGGCTTTTTATCCTGCAAAGCCCTTTGCCTGTAAGCCGAGCGCCCGTGGTGCTGGCAGGCTCCGGACCACTCTCGGTAGCGGTGGCAGAAGACGGGGAGCCAAGAAGCTGGATAGTGACTGTGCCCACCGACACGATCCAGAGCTTGGGAGGGGTGAGAAACAACGAGCCAAGGAGAAACAGGCACTGGCTTTTAAAAGCGGGGATTAAAATGCTTTTAATATTAAAGCATAGCTGATGCCTGAAGTCTTGAGCCCAAAAGCCAGTGCAGCCAGCGGAGAGCTTCCTATTAACTCCGCTTGGGTATGGAACAGACCTTTTAAGAGAAGATCTTATTAAGCATCTAATTAGAAAACTGTCCCTTCCGTTGGATCCCGATGCCCTCCGTCCCACCCCATCCCATCCCTGTGCAGACTGTCAGCATCTTGCTCTGGCAGCTTCTTCATCCTCTGGCTCTTTCCCTGGATCTGGGGCTCGGTGGTTCCAAAACCCTCCAGGAGCTCTGGGTTTGTTGGTCTCTTTTCCCAAGTAACAGGCGATAGGACAAGAGTAAATGGCCTCAAGTTGCACCAGAGGAGGTTTAGATTGGGTATTCTTCACTGAAGGGGTGGTCATGCACTGGAACAGGCTGCCCAGGGCAGTGGTTGAGTCACCATCCCTGGAGGTATTTAAAAGATGGGTAGATGTGGTGCTGAGGGACATGGTTTAGTGGCAACTTGGCAGTGTTAGGTTGATGGTTGGACTTGGTGATCTTAAAGGTCTCTTCCAACCGTAACGATTCTATGATTCTCCCAGAGTGTTTTTTCTCCTTTCTCGTCCCTCTCTTCAAGCAAAACCAAATGAGAGGAACTGGGAGGACACAGCCCCTTTGCCTACTTGCCTCCTTAGCAAAATGGAAGGGCAAGAAAAAGATAGAGGTTTACAGCTGCAAGCAAGGTGCTGAGAGGGCAGTTCCTGTAAGGGGGAAAAAGTACACCCCATAACGCAGCCAAACCTAAAAAAAAATTTAATAATATTCTAACAGGTACAAAACAAGAGGCAATAACAACAACAACAAAAAAAGCTCCTGAGGTCAATCAAAGTTCAAGACTTGGAGAAAGAAGAAAATCTGTGTGTGTGTGTGAGAAAGAGGGAGAAGTAGCTGTGATTGAGAGAAAGGAGGCAAAAGGAGACAAGATAAATTGTGATTATCTGGTGGAATCAAGACACTTAACTGCCCTGTCTGATTCCTGAGGGGAAACAAATGGAGCCTATATCTTTGCACTGCAGAAGGATAATTTGTCCCTGTTTCCCTCAGCCCTTGCCAGAGCCAGGTCGGCACTTGGGCTTGTGGCAGCTCAAGCAGCATTCTCGGAGGGGTTTCTGACAGATGTGGTACTCCCATGGCTCTGCACGCCCTGTCCGAGTGGGACCCTCTGCATTTTGATGATTTCCCAGTGATACAGACGCTCTCACGTGAAGGTAGCGCTGCTTTTGCAATCCTTTGGCGATTCCTATGTCGCTTCCATGAAAGAGAGCATGGAGTCCAGCTGTGGGGCTGAGTATCGCTGGGTCGGGTGTTTGCCTTGGTCTGGCTTCACCCATGGGTGGGACAAGAGCATCTTCCCTGTCATGACCCTGGAAAATGAGATTTCTTGTGGTCTGTTGAGCGGTGACCGTGGCCCAGATGTTGCAGCTGTGTGTGTTTGCCTTGTGCTATCCAGCTAGTTTGCTCCTCCTAGTAAATTGAGAGGGGAGGGAAAGATATGGGGAAAAAAGTAGGATTAAATAAATTGGTGCTAAAAGAATCAGTCGAAGGCAGCTCCCATAAACTTTTATCTTGGACCCCATGACCTGGAGTCTGACCACAGGCAGCGAAGTAGCCCAGTGTGCTCTGCTGCGGTCCTCTCTCGCTGCATCCCACACACCTGGTTTCCACCATGCGCCGAAACTTCGCATTCCCCTGGGGTAAAGCTTGCAAAAATCAGAATAACATGGCAAAGCCATCGTGAAGTCTTATTTCTTATTTCAGGGCTCTGTTTCTCATTATCTTCTATTTAATTTGTTATTTTGATCTGTATTTTATGCCTTTTTTTTCCCTATAATGAATTGGGAGATGCTCTTAAGTTAGGATGGTGATTACTGGCTTATGGACAGGTAAGAGAATGGGTAAAACAGATCTTAGTGTTTGGTGTTTTACTTGTGAGGGTTTAAGATGGTATTTTCCTGTGATGCGGGAGAACAACACGCAGCTTACCCTTGAACGTTCTGAGCTGCCTTATTTATTTCCCAATGAAGATTCTTGTTTCTAACAAATAAAAAAGAAAGAGAAGTTGAGGAGGGTATAGGTGCCGAATGTTCCCCTTCTCTCTTCTTTTACTGGCTAAATCTGTCCTTGATTTTGGTACGCCTGGACCAGGGAGCAGTCGAGCCCAGAGTGCCCTTTCCCAGTGATCTAACTTTGCATGTCTGCAGACCAGCAAGAACGAGAAATGTGGGTGGGATGATGCACCCTGCCCAAAAATGCCTTGCTGCCTTCTCTAGGCTATCCTGAATTTAGGAACGAAATTCCCTTATAGTGGGAGGTAGCTGTAGTGCAGAGAGACAGAGAAGAGTTAAATGTTCGTTTGCCGGCTGATTTCTTTGTGCCAAGCGGGTTTGCAGCATATAAACCATGAATACGACTATGATTAGAACTGGCTGGGACATGGTTTTCCTATTCAGCAGGATTTTGAAGATCGTTTTTCTTCCACTGTGTGTTGCGACTGAGACCGAGACCTTTTGGGGTTTGAAGTATTTGCAGTTCTGGAGGGAACTGCAGATACCCTGTTGATCTAGAGTTTTCATATGAGATGTAAAGGGGGAAAGTCTGTCTCCCCCACTAAATTTGGCAGAATAGACACGTATGACCCTGGATTTATCTTGTCCGACTTAACTGGCTGTCACCACCATGGGGATGGTCACAGTCTTGCCCATTTTCCGGGGCAAAGAAACCTTTGCCAAGAATGACTTCAGATGTCCTCTAAAATAAAGCCAAGCTAGTAGCTTGTTTCATATCAAGGCTCTGAGGTTGGAGAAGGTGTAGAGTCACTCCATATCTCTGGTGTTGACTTCACTGAAGAGATGGGAACATTGCAGATAAGCCAGTTGATCACAATCACTTGGATGAGCAGTCTCACTTTTGGGTCTTTGTCCAAAATGTCTTTGATCATGACCTGTCACTCGCTTGCACCTGTGTTGGTGGAAGGAAATTTTTTCCCAGTGGTTAACTGTAGTTGCTCTTCTTAAAGCAACTGCCATTCCTTCTCCAAATAGAAATTTGTCCGGGTTTGGGCATTGAGTCTTGCTGTGCTTTCTTGCTCTGGAATAGTCATCTTTAAGTATTACATTTTGTGCTCTTCGTGGATGTGCCTCGAGATGGCCTGAGTCATCTCGTTCTTTGTCATAAATCAAGCAGCTCAAGCTTTTAAAGTCCTTGTTAAGTGTAAAGTGTTTTTGCTAGCTCTTGAACGTTTGTGGCTTCCTCTTGCACCCAGTCCTGAGGACGATACGGCCAGCCAAGCGGCTTGCAGAATTGCAGCCTCGGCAGAACCAGCTATACAGCCCTAAAGTCCCTCTTCTAAGTGCCCGAACTCCACTGTGGCTCCGCCGGCCAGGGCATGGAAAAGAGGTCCTTGTGTGCTTGGACCCCTGGTCCTGCTAGAACATCTGGTTTTGGGATGCCCTTCCCTGCGGCTGTGGTCCACCAGCTTTTTTCAAGGGAGTTTGGAGCAGGGTTGTGAAAACAGATTTCTACCAAACAAGCCCAAATTACCAAGTGCTTCACCTGGCTGCTTGGTCGTCCCCATTATTTGCTGTGCTGTGACCTGAGTTTGTACCAACGGCAATTTTATGTCATGCTAGGATGTCTCCCGACTGCCATTGGTGGCCTTGGGACCTGCCATTCAGCTGGATCCTCGCTCGAGTGTGCTTCATCGGCATCGTGCAGCGCTAAATTTTTAATCAGAAAGTCACGCAGTGCTAAGTCAAATGTCTTACAAAAGTCTATTATTTCTTCACTATTACCTTTATCTGCCAAAATTGTAATCTCATCAAAGAACAAAATCAGGTTTGTTTGACAAGGCCTATTTTCCATAAAATCGTATTGACTGGCATTAATTATGTTCCTATCGTTTAATTCTTTATTAATGGAATCTCATATCAGCTTTTTCCATTATTTCCACCATGATTGATGTCAGGCCAACCAGTCGGTAATTGCCCGGGTCGCTCTGCTCGTCGAGCTGTGCCGCTGCGTTTGCCCTCTGGTCTGCCGGAGCTTCCTTCCTCTTCCCAGATGGATGAAATTTTGACATCTGTTCTCCTTGGCCAGATGATTTGGGGTCGTAGGGTGCTCTCATACTGTCAAGGACTGCTTAGGTAGGGGTTGTCCCCCACATCCTCGGGGCCAGACAGCCAAGGGATCTCCTGTCCTTTTCTCTACTCACCAGCACTTTTCCCTCCTGTTTTCTCCACTCTCCTACTGAGGAGGGGACTGAAAGCAGCTGGGTAGGTGACAGGCAGCAAGCCATAGTCAACCCACCACATCAGACTTTGGATGTGCTTGGAGGTGTCACGGAGAAGCCCAAAAAAATGGGGCTGAAATGAGGCTCCAAGGGTGGTGGCTGTCCCTTGCTTTCAGGGCAGTTGAAGTCATCCCACTCTGGGAGCAGTGTGGAGTTCACAAACAGGACACGTGACTCCCACATGGCAACTTTGGAGGGTCCGGGTTGCCTCTTGGGTGCAGTCAAGAAGAGATATTTGTGACTGCGTGCCTGTGAGGGATGGCTGAGAAAGGCTGCTGTTGGCTGGGGTATTCAAGATGCTGCAGAAGATAGTTTCAAACGTGATTTAGCAGAAGGTAGTGATGGATTTGTCCCAGCATCTCTCGCGCTCTCTGGGTGCGTGGGCTCCACGTATGCCAAAAAGACCAGCACTTGCTGCAGTGTTTAAAAGAAACCCCAGGTCTGTGTTTGGCTCCAGGCCCTACCAAATCCCTTAGCGTCGAGGCACCTGTGGGCATCATGTCCGTGCTTTTGGCTTTGGGATGTTTGCTTTTCACCTGGAAATGTTGTTGTATCTGCTGGTGGTGCCCCTCGGTGGGGGAGAGCGTGAGGGAGGCTGGTGGGTGCTTAACCAGAAGAGGCACGAGTTCCTCCATTGTCTCTGGTCCCTGAGATGGCCACGCTTCTGCTGAGCTAATGTGACTTTCTCTTTTGATAAGGGTGAGGGAGGAGAGGAGCTGCGGTACAATTTATCTGTGCTAGAGAGAACAGTAGCACCACGCACAGCTTCACTCCCCTTGCTGCTGTATAAATGTTTGAGGCATTGTAGTACCATGGGAAAATAGTTTTGGGGGATGACTTAAGGGAGGAAGGTGGAAGAGCTGAATATTTTCAGGATTTCACCCCCTCTGTCCCATTTCACTCATTATTTCTTTCCTTTCCATCTCTTCCAGGCTCCTCGGTGACTCAGCTGCTGGCCCGGGACCTGGACAATGACCCGCTGGTCTTTGGCGTGGTCGGGGAGGAGGCCAGCCGGTTCTTCGCGGTGGAGAGCGTGACCGGTGTCGTCTGGCTCAGGCAGCCCTTGGACAGAGAGGTAATGCTGCTTTCTGCTGAGGGGAGTGGGGGGGGAAACATCTCTGCTAGCGTAAATGGTGGCTCTCCATCTTCAGTGGCACCTGAGATGCTTCTGGGTGTTGCTCTCCCACAGAGTCGGGAATCCAGGCGTCCGGTGTGTCTCCATCAGGGTCTGTTGCTTACCACCTTGTCACTGTCCTCAGCTTAGTGGGGACACAGGGAATAAGCAGGGTGCTCTGGCTCCATCTGGCTTGGTGGTTTTCCTGGATCCCAGAATAACATCTGCAAGTTTAGAAGTAAAGAAAACAATAAATGAAAATGATCTACCAAAAGAGCAGGATGTTCGTATGTTCAGGGAAACTTGCAGGCTCCCTCCTTAAACCTATATTCCAATTAAATCCTTTACTGTTTCAAAGAGCGTGTGTAGAGATGGGAGGTATCCCTGCTTTTTCAATCTCATCATGACTTTTCATCATCTTGTAAATTCAGGCTGCTGGATGCTAAATTTGGCAGGATTTTTGCCTCGAGGCTGTTTCACCCCCTTATTTTCCATGCTAGTTTTGGTGTGCAAAGATGCTATCCCATCCAGGTGCCTGTTTTACAAAAGCCCTGGCCCTTGCCGCGTTCCTGGCGCGTGGAGAAAGGGATACCACAGGTGCTTTGGACAGGAGCTTGGTAAGACTGGGAAAACACTATACGACTTGGGCAACGTGCTTAATTTCCTCTGTGCTCCTGTTTGCCCGTGTTTAGCACTCCTTTTGCCAGCGGCAGCGTTGTGAAGATAAAACCCGTTAACACACCTCAGGCGCTGCTGGCGGTCCCCCGGTCGGAGCCAGCCAGATGCGGGGATGCGGCGGACCGGGGCGATGGATGCTGCTCCGGCTGGGGGAGGGAAAACCTAATTTTGCAGCGTTTAAAGAGCGAGGCTGTGGAAAAATGAAGTGGTTTTCTTCACCCCTCTCCCCTCCGCCTCCCCGTGCCAACAGCTGCTGGCATGAGTCATAAATCTTCCCGTATTCAAATGCCTACAGCTTCCCAATACTTATGATAACAGCCTTAAGCCAAAGAGGGTGATCAATAGAATTTTTTAGGTGCATTTTGGTGGAGGGTGGGAAGGGAAGGAGCTGAGCAGAGCTTGTACGCATGGTCGGGCTGAACTGGGAGAGGAACTTCCACCCATCAACTGATTTCAGGGGCTCAAAGTCAGCGGTGTGTGGAAGAGGGTGAAGAGAGACATGTGCGTAGCTTGGTATGGATCTGGGAAAGGTGGAAATGGTGATTTATGGTGGAGGAAGCAGGATGGGGGGACAGAGGTGGGGAGGACGCTGGCCTTGGACACGTGGGATCAAAAAGTCAGGGGGGGAAAAGCCGTATGAGAAAAGAGGTGGGGAAAGAAAAGCCAAGGGATCAATTCTCGTACGATGGAGGAGGAAAAAGAGAGACTTGAAAAGGGAGAGGGAGTCATGGTAAGGTAAACGATGCAGGAAAAGGGAGAATCAAGGAAAAAGAGGAAGGAGTTGAATGTATAGAGGGAAAACAATTTTTAAAAGATTTTTTTTTTCACTCCCACAAAGATTAGAAGGAACACAGGGTTTTTAAAAAAAGACAAACCCCGAGTCTAAAAAAAGTACGTGCTAAAATGAAGGGTGAAGACAGAAATTAGCATGTGGCAGCTTTCTCTGCTTATTTTATCAAGTTTTCAAAATGAAATGCTCAACAGGTTGTTTCTTCTCTCCTGTTTTTTCTTTTCTTCCCTGCTGCTTTGTCCCTTGCAGTGGCACCGACGGGTGCGGGAGGAGGGAAACGGGAGGGGTGAAAGACACGGAGGCAGCAGGGTGGGATGTGACGAGGAGCCAGAGGCTCTTCCTCTCCATCGGTGTTTCAGCTCCTTCGTTCTGCCTGCAAGCATTGCCCCGAGGCAGGAGCTAGGAAAGGCTTTCTCAGGCTGTATTCCCCAGCTGTTTGGATGGGGGGGGCCTGGGAGGGGACAGATGTTGGGGGCAGGAGGGATGCATATCCACTGAGCTGTTCCCCAAACCCTTCTCCCACCTTTTCTACCCCAGTGCAAGCAGAGCTCCTGGTCTGAGCACCAGTGGCTGCTGCCGGTCCCCTGAGCTGTTCTTATTAGGAATAAATCAACCAAATCTCTGCAGCCCGGAGAGCCATTTCAAGCTTGTTTTCCAGCCTTTCCTCCGTGATGCTTTGGAGACATCAAGTCGCTATGCTCTAGCAGCTCTGGCAGGGCAGGGGCACCGGGGGTGGGAAGGGGTGCCCGAGGAGGGAAGGAATTGCAGAGACTCGGGGAACCAAAAATGCCACATGGTGCCCAGGTATCATATAGCTGTGGGTCCATACCTGCGTGAATTCTTGGTAAAATGCGAGCGAAATGATCGCTGGTGGAAAAGAAAGGTCAGGAACAGAGAAGGTCTGCCTCCACTAGCAATATACTCCTGCCCTGACACCAAAATAATCCCCTCTTCCCCGCCTTGTCCCTCACCCCAGCGCCAGTCACTTCAATATATAGAATCATAGAATGGTTTAGGTTGGAAGGGAACTTAAAGATCACCTAGTTCCAGCCCCTCTGCCATGGGCAGGGACACCTCCCACCAGACCAGGTTGCTCCAAGCCCCGTCCAACCTGGCCTTGAACACCTCCAGGGATGGGGCAGCCACAGCTTCTCTGGGCAACCTGGGCCAGGGGCTCACCACCCTCACGGGAAAGAATTTCTTCCTAATATCTCATCTAAATCTCCCCTCTTCCAGTTTGAAGCCGTTCCCCCTCGTCCTATATAGCCATTTAAGACCAAGCTGCTAATTTAGTTAAAGCAATAAGGGGCACAGAGGACTGTACAGGCGTGGGGTTTTTTGTTTTTTTTTTTTTTTAATGAGTTTATGGGATTTCAGCCAGTTCTTACCACAGGCCCTGGGCTTATCCCAGTGCTCCCAGCTATGTGATATCCCAAGAACCGCTGCATGACAGGTAAGTTGGGAAAGCAGCAAGATTTCGATAGCGAGACTACGTTGTATTGTCATCTCGAACAAAAGCTAATTACGCAGCTTTTTCTTCGGACTTTCTTCTCTCTTTTTTTTTTTGTGTCGTCCCTGCATCTTGCAGTGGGGGACGGCGCCGGGTCGCAGTGCACAGTGGGTGGGAGAACTGCTTCTTCTCAGCCTTGTGCTTATTCCCCCATCGCTGGTACGAGCAGGCAGCCCGCGGTGGTGGCGGGGGCACGCAAAGAAAGCTGGGGCTTGCTGGCACGCCGCAGAAGGTTCAACATCGGGCTCCTCTCATCTACTTTAGCTGAGTTGTCTGTTTAAAGTGCTCAGTCGGTAGTCGGGGGCTTGGTTCCTGAGCCCCCACATCCTCCTGACCCCGGGCAGAGCATCTCTCCGTTCCCCCGAAATACCCTGGAGCTCCGCTGGCATTGATATTTCTCAGCGTTTTACACTCAACGTAGGTAATTGCGCTCGAGCGCTCCTTCTCTTCTTGAAGGTCCTGAAAGCATTTTGCATGTAATAATATTGGCTAAAAGTCCCGAGCCTGCCATCTGCAGATAAACACCACAGTATCTTTAATTATATGTTTTTCTTCTCCTTCCCTTTCAGACTAAGTCAGAATTCACGGTTGAATTTTCCGTCAGTGACAGCCAAGGGGTGAGTGTGACTTCTCATTTCATGGTCTGCGGCACGGGCAGAGGGGAGCTGGGGGAGGATGAGCCTGGGTTACCGGGGGACCTTCAGCATCGAGGGGGGGGTTCGGGGAGCCAGACCACCCCTGGCCATCACTTGCCAAAAGGCCAAGTCAGAAAAATCAGCCGCAAGCTTGCTTTAGGTCTTAAATCCATGCGTAAAGCTGACACCCGTTGTGATCCTTGTGGCCGCAGGTGATCAAAGGGACAGTCAACATCCAAGTCGGAGATGTGAATGACAACGCCCCGCGGTTCCACAACCAGCCCTACAGCGTCCGCATCCCGGAGGTAGGGAACTCTGCAGCCCAGCTTCTGGCTCTTCCCTCGGTGGCCATGCTCACTGCCTGGTTGCCGCTGCAGAGCTGTCTGCGCTGGCCACCAAATTACGGGACTGTCCTCCTGCCCTGGGAACCCTCACTGTGGTTGGGGAGGGGTAGGATTAAACCTCTGGAAAGTTGTTGCTGCCTGAAAATGGGCAGAAGCAAAGTGACGGCATTTTGGGTGTTGGGGGGAAAGGCAGGTGGAAGAGGAGGTTTGGAGCTCAGAGGCTTTGCGGTCTTGGTGATGTCTTTCCCATGACAAATGTGAAGCTTGAAAATAGCTGTACATGGGAATCTGTTTCTTTTTCTCTTCCTTTGAGCCAGGAGGGATGTGCAGCTCTTGTCCTGCCTCATGTCACCTCGATGACTAAATATTTCTCCAAATGCCTGATTTTTGGCAGAGTCCTGCTCAAAGGCTTCTGCCCTTGCTGGTGGTTTCCATTAACACCTCTGTAGCAGGACTTATCCCGTGATGTCCTAGGAATAAAGTAGGTAGGAAAGGACCACAGAAGATCATCTCGCCCAGGCTCCCCTCATGTTAGATCACGTTGCTCAGGGCTTTATCCAGCCAAATGTTGAATATCTCCATGGATGGAGTTTCCACAACCTTCTGCAGCTCTCTCTCTGCGCTGACCATTGCAAAGGAGGTGACACCTAGTCATACCATCAGGGAGAGCTTCTGCACCTAAAGCTCAGCTTGGCAGAGATGCGCCAAGAACTCACAGATCTGGTGTGAATTTGGACTTTAAAGATGGGGAATGAAAGGAGGTTGTTGGTGCTAGGAGGACAAGGTCGGGATATTCTTTTTGAAGCAGGAGATTAGTAGGGCTTTTCGTGTCCTCCAGAGGAGGAAACCTCTCCCTCTCACACCCTGGCACCAGGGCAGAGCCCGTTTTTCCCAAAGCGTGCCTCGGGGTGTGGATGAGGTCAAGCGTGCCTCTGTGTGTGTGTGAAATCAAGCGGTCTTTGGTAATTGAGAGGTGCAAACGATTGTGTTACAACAGTTTATTTAATATGCTGACTGCTGATGCCCTGCCGTTGCGGGGCTTTGATCCTTCCCTCTCCCTCTGCTGCGAGGATGAGGTTTCTTCATTAGGTTGCTTGTGATGGATGAGCCGGGAGTTTTGGTCTCATCGTCGCGCCAAGTCATCTGAAACCTCCCTTTGAGAACGACACTGGGTCAGAGTCATTTCTCCTCCTCTTTAAAGTGCGAACGGTGCAGAAGTGACTTGGCAAAAGCTGCACGAGCAGCTCCTTGCTCTCGCCTTTCTGCTCGGGCCTCTGGAAGTTGATGGGTGGCCGTCTTGCCTTGATGCCACTCTTCCTGGTGACCATCTGTCTGCTGAGGTCTGCAAAGCAAAAGGAACATGAGTAGGACTGAAGGAGAATAGTCTCCTCTGCTCTGCCCTCGTATTTGCCTCTGGTTTTGCTCTTTACAGCACCTGCTACAGAGGACTCCCTTCTCCATGTGGAGAGAGAGATGGAAAGTGGGTTTCTATGTCTCCCCTGGGAACTGGTGCTGCGTTAAGCCCTGGTGTTTCTATACCTGGAGCAGCCATGCCGTAGTTCCTCTTGCTCGTTGCTTCTGCTCCGGGAGCCGACATTGCAAATCTCAAGCCTTCCACATTCCCCATCTCAACCCGCATCAAGCCTGGGGAGCGGGGAGGGCAAAGGTCCAGTGCTGCTTTGGAAAATTAAGGCTGGCCGAGGAAAGGGAACTGCAGGCAGGTGATCTGGACAAAAAAAGAAAAAAAAAAAAAAAAGAGGCAGAACCCCAGAGTCTGCCTCTCCCATGTCATGCCGGGGTTTTGCCAAGAGGGATTTCCAGGACTGTCTAATTGTTTGGGGCACGGCAAGCACGGTGCTTCCCCCTGTGCACCCGCTCTGCCACTTGGCCTTCGGAGCTGTGCTTTTCTGGAGGGTGGCCTAATCTAATTATCAGGCGTCGCGTGCCAGTTTCCAGTTTCTATCCATGATCTTTAACCAAGGGCAGCCGATCAGAGGTAATGAGCCACAAACTTGTTGCTCAGCCAGCATCCTTGAGGCACTTCTCTTCTTCTGCAGGGGAGACAGCGTTTCCTTGTCAGATGCTGTGAAAGCACGGGATGGGGTCCCACCACCTAAGGAGGACCCTCACGGGACATGTGAGCAGTGAATTTACTCTGTGTGTGCTGACATGGCTCTTGAGGAAGAGATGCCCTCTTGCTTTGAGAGCTTTGGTGGGCCATGGGTTGTCCTTGTTGCTTGTCCTTAAAACTGGAGGTGATGTAGCATGGAGATGTGCCTTCAGAAGCTGAGGTCCCTGGAGCCAGGGGACATTATGGATGCAGCTGAAGGTGGGGAGGTGGTCATGGTGGGGGATGGCAGCGTGCCCAGGTCACCCCCATGCTCCAGACAGCTCAGGCCAGGGTGAACAGTGAGGGCAGGAGTAGCGAGACCTGTCTCAAAGACCACCCAGCCCAAGCTGAAGGACCCATGGCTAATGAACCAATGGGGGCTGGAGCTTGGGGACGGAGAAGAGGCTAGCAGAAGTGCCTAGCGCGGTTTTGCATAGGCTGGCTCTGTGCAGAATTGGCAGCTAATGAGGGTTTTTTTTTCTCTTTTTAATTTTGAGATAAATGGGTGTATCGATTTGCAGTTGTCCTAGCTAATGGAGCAGCAACAGAAAGGCTATTTAAACCTCGTTGCTTATTGTGTGGCACTAGGAAAGTCAAAAGAAGAGTGTGCATAAATAAATGGAACGTGAAGTAAACTGACCTTTAAAAACAATACTGCCTCTAAACACCCGTCCCGGCGTTTTATGCAGTCCGCTTGATTTGAGAACGGGAATATATTTGGGTGCAGGCTGCGGACGCGATTCCACTGTAGCGTGGGGATGGGGGGGAGAGTTTAACCGTGGGCTCCTCTGCGTCGCAACAGCTCCGAATACCCAGACCAGGGATTGCTCATGCGTCGGGCTGATGCCACTGGTCCTCTGTGCTCGTTGTGTCTTAATCGCATCCCTGGCGCCTGCCTGGAATAGCTGAGCAAGAGGCCCACGTGTGGGGAGGGGGACGTTGCTCCAGCGTAATCGTCCGTCCCGTCTGGGCAAGGGCGCCCCGTGATTTGCTTGTCAAAAGGCAACGAGGCGGCGCGGACGCTTTCGGGTCCGTAAAGAAAAGGGGAATCCTACTAGAATTGGCGACTTAATTCACCAAGCTGGCCTCGACAGAGCTCATTAAGTTCTCGTGTATTCATTTCAGGCTAATGGCTGTCATGCTGACTGCTGTTTGATTTGCTGTAATAGACTTTTATGGCTTTCCAGTTTGCTAGGACGTGTGCGCCTGTGTCTGTGCCCTGTGGTGCTGCTGTAGTACATTAGTCGCTCGTGCGCTTGCTACTCTGACCTTCAGGGTTTGTTCTCCTCTTGGATGCATCCCTTGCACATCACCTCTTGCACGCGCTCTTTTTTTTGCGCCCTCCTCATCCTCACCCAGCCTCAGGGTACCATGTTTCTGGGAGACTTGGCTTTTAAATCGGTGAAGATCTATGGCTGAGCCCGCGTGGGCTGTTGTGGCGATGCCTCAGTTTCTGACAAGTCCGATCTGCTTTCTCTCATCTGTTTTTCCATCCCACTGCATCTGTAGGAAACTCAGTCTTGTTGGATTGTCACGCTTCAAGGGGTTTACGTGAAGTGAGCAAGCGAAGTGGAGTCAAGCCCCCACATTGGTTTTGTGGTACCTGGTGCGGTGTTGGCATCGGGGTGGACTCTTCCCATAGGTGCCTTCAAGGCTATCCTGTCCCAGCTTCCAAGCGTGAGACCTTCTGGGGCACACAGCCCTCCATTTGCCTTTGAAGTGAACATCTACAACTATCTGAAAGGAGGTTGCAGAGAGGTGGGAGCTGACCTGTTCTGTCAAGTAACAGGTGATAGAACAAGAGGAAGTGGCTTCAAGTTGCACCAGGGGAAGATTAGATTGGATATTAGGAAGAATTTCTTTACTGAAAGGGTCATCAGGCCATTGGAAGGTGTTACCCAGGGCAGTGGTGGCGTCTCCATCCCTGGAGGTATTCAAGGGTCGTGTAGATATAGTGCTGAGGGACATGGTTTAGTGGTGGGCTTGGCAGTGTTAGGTTAATGGTCGGACTAGATGATTTTATGGGTCTTTTCTAATCTAGGAGATTCTGTGATCCCTTAAGCTTATTCTGGAAAGGCATCTGCAAACCTCTCTTCTGCATCTGCTGCTTCCAGGTGCTACGCTGTCTACAGGACTACGTCTTGGTCCTGCAGAGCTTCCTCAAATGTTGAGGCCGTTGTGTGGTGTGGGTAAGCAAGTCTAGTACCTTCTCCTGAAGAGCAGTTTTCCCCCATAACCCCCAGCATCCTGAGCCTGCTGATCACATTCAAACCCTCCGTGGCCTTCTCTTGGCCCTGCAGCATCGTCAGTCTTCACGTGTTGGCAGAAAGGTCACTCAATTGACGGTTTCTTTGCTGGAATGTTCCCTTCAGGAGGTTTCCAGTGGGGTTTTCTCTCCTTCGGCGTTCTCCCCACCTCGCTCCTCCTGTTACGGTTAACACACTGCGTGATTTATAAAGTAATATGTATTTTTGGGTTTCATCATCCAGCAAAAAGCTGTCCTCAGCCAGGCTGTGGGCCAGAGCCTGCCGTTTAGCACCTGGGCCATTCCCGAGATGACAGTTGCACCACGAAAAACTATCTGTAACATGACAGGAGATATTAATTATAACGGGGCTCTGTTTTCAAAAGGCACCCACTGCATCTATAACCACAGCCATCCACGCTGGGAATGTGCTCATCATGTCTTGAGCTCAAGCAAGCGCCAGCAAGAGGCAGGGCTGCAGGAAAGGAGTTTAAAAATAGAAAGGAAAGTTTTCTGGGCGGCACACGGCATCGGTTAGGCAACCACAGTCCAGCTTGCAGGTGTCGCGTCTTCTGAACTCAGCCCCGATTTACCAATTTATTTTAATTGGGAGGCAGGCGGGCACTTACCATCAACAGCAGTCCCTTCTGCTCGGGGAACAGCCTTTGGGATCGAGCCTTCACAAGCTGCTGGTCACTGTTTCCATCCTTAACGGGGTGGTGTAGTTGAAAACAGCAGTTTTTGTGATTTTTTTTTTTTTTTAATTGCACAGAAAGATGTTTGGCGGGGAGGGGGAGAGAAAGGAGGGGACCGTCACTGCCGTGTCCCATTGCGCAGCCTGGAACCGGACCATGCTGGATGGTGAGCAGGGGCAGGGAGGATCAGAGAAAGCCCCCAAAAGCCCTAGCTGTAATTAAAATTATTATTTTGCTTTAATGGTAATAATGTCGGTAATTACATCAGTTTGCCTGCCATCCTGCCAGGTAGTCTTCAGGGGCTCGTATAATTCTATTGCGATGGCTCGGAGACCTGCTGCTGCGCATACGAAGCAGCCGCAATGAGCGGGAGCTCCCACTTCAGCCCCATTAGCCATTCCTTTGCACGCTCCCAGACACCTTTTGGGTTTGGTTTTTTTTAGTTCTCTCCCCCCCTTCCCCTTCCTTTAAATAAAGAGCCTCTAAATTGAAGGAGATGATAACGGCACTGATAAGAAAGATGTTCCTGCCACGTTGCAAAATGGTCTATAATCATTGTTGGCTGCTTTCCTTCCTCATTTCTTTTTTTTTTCTTCCTTTTTTTTTTCCCCTCCTTCTCCCCGCTCACCGTATTCCTTCTCTCTCTGCCCTTGTGCTTCTGTGTGGATTTTAGAACTGAACAAATAACTTGCAATTAATAACTTATCCGCCAAATCCAGCCTTCCCCTCTTTCCACCACCTTTGCGCGGGCAAAATTTGCCAGCGTATCGAACTCCCCCGGCGGCACTTCAGATGCCAGTTTATTTTATTTATTTATGGTGTTTTGTTTTTAGAAACTTCCTAGGAAGGCAACCAACAAATTAGCAAATTATTCAAATTATTCATTAAATGCTGCTGGGCCAGAAGCAAGTGGGTTCTCTTTCCTGGGTAGGCAAGCATCTCCATCTCGCCTCCACCCCGGCATCCCATCGGCATGACTGAGGGTGATCTCTCGCCTCCGGTGCCTGTCGGAGAAGCGGGAGGTGAGGCTTTGACTGCTGCAGCGAGAAGGGTCTCGGTCACACAGGTCCGTGGCAGGTGAAACATTTCCCAAACTTCCCAAGCATCCTCATTTTTCATTGAGTTAGTTGTCTCTGGGTTTCGAAGTCAGCCTCCGTCAGCCCTGAGAGGGAATAGTTGGCTGACAAAAGAACAGGTTAGATTTCCACGCAGTCTCTCTGGCTTCGCAGAGCTGCTCACCATGCGTTTGTTTCGATGGTTCTCCTTTCCAGATAATTTTATTTATGCATTTATTTAAATTTTTGAGCAACCTTTAATTACTTTCCAACTTCGTCCAGCAAACTTGTGGAAGCAGAGGCATGTTGTGCCTTCCCTTTGATAGCCTTAAGTGCAGGCCTACTGTCCGTCTATTAAAAAGCTATCTCTTAGCTGGATGACCTAATCCCTTTGAGAAGGTTTCATCTGCTCTGTAATGACTAGGTAGAATACATCCCTCAAAGAAATCGTGCCTTCTCCCCTCCTCTCTCAACCCCGGCCTGCATGATCTGCCAAGATGGGGCTATTTCTGTATTGCTCGGGGAGATTGAATGTTGAAACGTATCTTTACGAGGAGAAAATTGCCGAGTCAAGATTTTGCCAGCGGGTACCGTTGGGATGCCCTTTTCCATCGGTAATCCAGAGGCTGTGGGAGCGACCGCCGCCTCCTGCCCACCGCTGGCGTGGAGGAGCAGAGGGAAAAGGGGAGCTGTGAGAAAGCGTCAGGCGGGATGGGGACTGCGGGATGTGAATTATGCACGAATCGCCAGGCTGAGCGTGCTGCAGCGAGGGGGATGCCACGTGTGTTGGCACGCTGGCTACCTTTTGGCTCTGGGGCAAGTTTTGTAAATATTCATAAAGGTCCCCGCTTCCCACGCTCAAGAAAAACATAAATGAGCTGGTTAAGTTGCAGGGAAGTTCGGGCGCTGTCTTGGGCGTTCATTCTGGTTTTTGGATGCCGGCGGTTCCTTCAGGCAAGGGCTTGGAAGCGTATCAGGTGGTGGCTGCCATCTTCTCCCTGCTCTTTTCTGCCAGCACTGAAGAAAGGCGCTTAAAACAGGCTGCAGTGCGTTGAGTAAAACAGTGTTTGGGCTAAAGGGTTTGCACAGCTGATGTTGGAGATGCCTGTGGGATTTATGTAGAAACTTGTCTTTTCAAGAGGTGCTTATTAAAGGGTCGTGCTGCATCTGTATGATGAGCTGTGGAGGCTTTGAGCGATATGTGGCTTGGGGACAGGGGCTTGTGCAGGGCTGGGAGACTCGTGGAGGTCTCTTCTTGCACGGAGAAAGCCGCTGTGTGATGACGCAGGTGCTCGGACCTGGAAGCATCCTTCCTTCTGAAGGTCACCTGTGTGCAAGTTTTCAGCGTTATCGCTGGTGCGTGTACCATGACGCCAGACGGAGAACGTCAACGGGTCTTGAGTGACGTCCTGACGTCCTAGGGAGAAAGAAAGTCTCCACCTCTAGCAGTCCTGGCGCTTGTCTGGCTTCAGCGGTGAATAGGAGCCCCTGGTCCTTTAAAACACGTGCCCGAGGAGTGAAATGAGAGACGCAACAGAAACTACTGGGGCGGAAAACTCCAAATGGCGTGGAAGTAATGTGTAAAGTGTCCTGGAGATAACAGTCATTTCCACCAGGCAAAACTTGGGCTCTTTCTGGAAGGATACTGCGGCAAGAAGTAGGGAGGGGGACACAGCCTGAAAATTCAAAATAGTCGTGCTGTTCTGACCAGCATAATGCTGGGGTGAACAAAGGGGACAAGGGAAAGCAAAAAGGGGAGAAAATGGCAGATTTAGGGCAGAAAGGAAAGCTAGTGTGGGGCAGCAAGCAAGTCGGTGCCTCTGTGGAGGAGCCGTCGTGCCGGGAAAATAAGACTCCCGGAGCCAAAGAAATAATCTCGGGGCAGAGGAAGAGAAAGAGCACAGATGCATTCTCCAAGCAAGGAGCACCCAGACAAAGAGGGAAGAGGCAACTTGGATGAATCCAGAACCGTTCCTCTTGGGAGAAATGGGGACAAGGAAGAACATCCTGAATCGCTGAGCTCCTGAGCGGACACGGGCACGCTCTGAAGGAGTTTCTTCGTACGGGTGCCGAGACCCAGTATCTGCCTGTCCCTTGTGGATTTGCAAAGCTCTGAGTTTATTATAGGTGTCCACGTCAAGGCCGACGTCTTGAGTTCAGGATGGCCCAGTGATGATGGGATCGCCTCGGCCCCACCGGCAGCAAGCGACCTGGCTTGCTCACACTGGACACCCTTCCCCCAGAGCAGAAGCAGTGGTTTGTTGGTCCCACAGCATCTCTTGAAGAAGCAATTTTGGGCTTGTGCTGAAAGGCTGCTCCTTCCCAGGGGCCTGGAAGCGCCCGTGCAGGGCGTCTGAGCCCAACCCTTTTGGTATAATTACACTTACACATCTGGGCAGCAGATGGCTTCAAGGTCTCTTCCTTGTCCCCGGCAGGAGGAAAGACTCTCTGCTGCCAGAAACGGGCAGAGGAGCTAATGAATGTGACCTGCTAGCAATTAGTTTTGTTTTATCTCTCTTCCCTCCCCTTTACGATATTCTCCCAGGAGCCTGGGGACGTAACTTATTATCTCGTGCCAGCCAGCACAAAAGCTGCGTCCCCTCCCTTTGCCATCCCGGTTTTGTTCACCTCCCTCTCCGTACATCATCTTTAAAGTCTTATAGCAGGGAGCGTGCCTTCACTGAAACTACGTTATTTATTTTTTTTTACCCACATAATGACGTGGTTTGTTGTTTCAGGCTCCTTTTTTTCAATTGCGCCGCCTAAATTAAGCCGTGATTATGGTCATAACGCAGAAGTGGACGGTGCCGCTGCTGTTTTAGGATACGGGCTCTTCTTCACCCGAAATAACGGAGCTCGGCGCTGGGCACACGTTAGCATCCTCGCTCAGCGCAAGCTTGGGGAAGGCGATGGTAGAGCTGGCAGAGGCAGCTTGCCAAAGTGTTTTTCGATAAAACCGCTGGTTTTAATTAAGATGGAAATATTTAGGGAAAATGTTGCCGTTTTGACAGCGGAGCCGGGCAGAAGTAGCGTTTCGAAAGAACAATAAAAATCACTCTTGCAATAGATTCATTCCAATTTCTTTTTCAGAATTGCATTTTGTAGTTTATTAGTTTGTAATGTGTCAGTGACAGTCATGTATAATAAGCTTTCTACTGCTGGTCATACTTTGTGATAAAATAATAGGCTAAATCAGTCTCTCTCTCTTTTTTAAATATTTATGCATGAGTTGAACTGTTCGCATTGGTTTCAAACTATTTTCATTACAAATGGGAGAAATTTGATCTAGGAAGAAGTTTCAGTCAGTATTGGGCAGCCGTCGCTTAATTTCAACCATTAATTGCTGTTGAAACTGAGAACGCGGTTGATTTATTTGGTCAGGGTGAATAACGAAGAGAGCAGGAAAACTGAATATAGGGTTCAAGGCAATTTTGTTTCAAGAAAAGAAAAAAAACTGAAAGTTTTTTAATTTTCAGGATTTGTTTTATGGGAGATTTTGAAAAAAAAAAATCTATTTTTTTTTTCCTCTAAGTAAGGATGCAAACCAAATCCGTGTGGTCGTGGGCTCAGACAGCTGATGTTGTGCGAGAAGGTTTGGCCCGGGGGCAGCGTGATGCTGATGATCGTCCTACGGCGATCATCGCCACCGCCACAATATTGCTGTCAGGCCCCGCTCCCTTCCGAGTGGCGGAACTGAGCGAATGTGCGGTAAATGAGCTCTGCAAATACGCTTTTGCGGTTTTTCTCGCCTCCCCGCTGCCCCTTTCCCGCCTCCTGCTGTGTTTCTGCTGCTCTGCCTTGCTCTCCAAATGTCAGGCTCTGCTCTTTTTTTTTTCTTTTTTTTTTTCTTTTTTTTCCTTCAGCACGAGCGGCTCGCGCGGCGGTTTTGTGCACGCATGCGCTTGGCTGTGTGTGCAAAGGGTCTTGCCAAATCGCCGTGTAAGCCACGTGTCCTAACGCACTACGCCTCCAAATAACTGATGGAAGTGTGAAGAGGTCCACGGGCGGAAGGAGAGAGCCGGTGGTTGTCGCCCCACGTTGCAGAGACAGTCGCCCACCCCGGGGCTTTAAGGACGGGAGGTGTTTTGTCCCTCTTTTTCCAGGGACAGAGCTTATTCATCGCGGTCCGGGGGTCTCACTGGGGGACCAGTGTGGTGTATTCAACCGCAACTCGCCTGTCTCCTCCGAGCTCAGGCGACGGTTATGCCGACAGCCTCGTTGTTTTTCAAACCTGCCTTGGTTTCCATCACGTTGATATGTCACTTCCAGCTAGGCTTGGCCCGCAATTGTAAATCAAACTTGAAAGGGTAATGGGAAGGAGGGAAGGGAGAAGAGGAGACATTAATTAAGTCGGCCACCTCCTGCCCAGCCGGCGCATGATGAATCTCGATTGTTCATACGTGTTTGGAGGCATCTCCTGCTTAGATGACCTGGAGTTTGGCTGTTTGTGCCACAGTGGCTACCAGCACTACCTTCTGGTATTGAAGGATGGGAAAAAAAGGAGTTTGCAACCCATAGGCTGGTATGCTCCTCTGAGGCATGTTTGGGGTTTTTTGGCACTTCTCAGTTCCTTACCGAGAGTGGAAGATCATAGGCTAGTTTGGTTTGGAAGGGACCTTTAAAGGTCATCTAGTTCACCCTCCCTGCAACGAGCAAGGACACCTTCCACTAGATCAGGTTTCTCAGAGCCCCATCCAAACTGACATTGAATGTGTCCAGGGATGGGGTTTCTACCACCTCTCTGGGCAACTTGGACCAGTGCCTCACCACCCTCAATGTAATGAATTTCTTCCTTATATCTAGTCTGAATCTTCCCTCTTTCAGTTTAAAGCCATCACCCCTTGTCCTATCACTACAGGCCCTGCTAAAACTTTGTCCCCATCTTTTTTATAAGCCCTCTTTAAGTACTGAAAGGTCACAATAAGGTCTCCCCAGAGCCTTCTCTTCCCCAGGCTGAACAACCCCAACTCTCTCAGCCTGTCCTCACAGCAGAGGTGCTCCAGCGCTCTGATCATTTTTGTGGACCTCCTCTGGACCCGCTCCAACAGGTCCATGTCTTTCCTGTGCTGAGGACTCCAGAGCTGGATGCAAATACTCAAGGGGAGGGTCTCACCAGAGCAGAGTAGAGGGGCAGAATCACTTCCTCTGATGTAAATATTTTCCACTAATTAGTAAATCTTTATTTAGAGGTAAGTTGAGAACACTGGCGAAAGAAGGACCTACCTCGGCTTCATACCATAGCCAGAGCAGTCGGAAAGGGCAACAATTTCTGCTGTGCGTGTGATTTGGAGGACCCCAAACCTACCACGGGTCAGGTACTACTGAGCCAGCACTTGGAAAATCACTCAATTAAACGTGCTGGAACGTAGGGCCAGATGTGCGTGTGCAGATTTCTCAGCCTCCCAGGAGAAAATGTTGTCCTCTCTGAGATGTGCTTGCCTGTGCCTTGCCTTTGAGGTAGGCTGAGAGGGTTAAAGCATAAAGCTGTTCCACTGCAGTGGGTAGCTGATGGCCCGTGAAGCATCGCGGGGGTTCTCAGCTGGTTGGTGAAATAGCAGGACAGGTGGATGGTTTGTTTTCCTATATATAAACTTGTGCATTTGGGGAAGGAAATTTTGCAAAGAGGCTGTTTCTTCTGATATTGAGCCCCCTGAGAACTTAGGGCACTGCAGTCAGCAGGGAAATGGGTGTCATGCTAAAGGCCAGATGTCACGCGAGTGGGGACGCCTCTGCGTTGTGGGACATAGCTTCAGCATTGCCTCTGAGCGTGTCTACCTTGCATGCAAACTCCTGCTTGGGTCTGAGGGCTGCATGAGCTTCAGGGCATGGGCTGGGAGAAAGCTGGAAGCCCACATCCTCCTAAGGTGGGTGGGCCCGCCTGGTGTCCCACCATGTATCACGGGGGGGCTTTCTCTGGAAGGCTTTCCCTTGATGACCTCATTTCTGAGGGACCTGAACACAAGACCTACCCCTTTCTTCAGGGCTAATGGTACTTTTTTAGCAAGGTTGCACCTCTGGAGTATGTGCTTCATCCTCAGTCCCACATCATCACCTCCACTGGTGTCTTGCTGCGTGCTCGTACATCACCTTTAATCTGCTCAGATGATGTTGGGAGGAGGTTCGCTCTTCTCTGGAAGATGGTAGACCTATTTTTGAATTTTAGTTTTATAAAGCTTCTTATTGTGAGCACCTCTGAAAAGAAGAGGTGGCTGTGTTGTGCTGACCTGTCTCTGTGGGGTGCATGGGAGTGTTTGGTGGCCCAAGCAGCAGTGATGGTGCTTTCTCCTTGCACCTAACGAGCATCTCAGAGGAGCCTGATCTCTCTCAGTCTGATGTTTTTGGGCTCGCTAGCTCAAGAGGGAAGCAGAGGCTGGAAGAAGAGCAAGAAAGAGCCCGATGCCCGGGCAGGAGGGTGCCTGGCAAGGAGAGGAGAAGAGAGCCTAGAAGAGACCTTCAGGAAAGGTGGGCAGCAGGGACAGGAGAGCCCAGCAGCAAGTCGCATCCCTTCTGCACGTTTGAGCTTGAGGCTGGGCTGCGGCAGGCGTGCTTTTTTTTGAGGGGGGGGCTTGGTTAAAAAGCCTCATCGGAGCGTTATGGAATCAGAATGCAAAGGGTAATTGAGCTGAAAGCCATTCTCTTCCCGCAACCTGCACCGCGGGGACCCGCTGAAGCACCCTCAAATGCCAGCCTGGGAATCCTACTGGAAAAGTAGGAGGTGGGGGGAGCACCCCCTCGGTTGGGTCCCCTCAGCCGCCCTCCTGTGCCCCCACTGCTTGCGGGCTGAGGGTAGGAGATGGTCACTATAGGGGTGACGCAGAGGAGAAGCCAGACTAGTGACAGATGAAGGTTTTGTGTGAAACGAGCACAGAAAGGTAAATAGGTTCCTGTGCTGCAGTCTCAGTTCTTGCAGGCACCGGTACGCCCTCCGAATGAGTCCCCACAGCTCGGATGGTGTCTCCTCATGTCTGTCTTTGGTCATGTCTTCTCACCGCACCCCTTCTCCATGCAGGATGTTAGAGCAGAGCCCCACCAAGCAGCCCCACATCCCCTCCCCGTGACACTTGTTGTGTACCCACGTGTGGAGAAATGCTCCAGAGCGTTCACTGGCGTGGCCAAATGGGTGATATTTTTGAATAATTGGAAGGGCTAGATTAATAAAAGAAAAACAGAGGAGTGTGGCTAGTCGGGATGAACGGAATTATTAAACACAACCATGAGATGTTAGTCACTGCTCCGGTCCCCGGCTTCTCTAATGGAAGGGGATGGGGACTCGGAGAGCTGCCGATGTGACCTCAAGGAGAGGATTAGCAGAAGACTCCTCCTTTTAGGACCTCCATCACGGCGATGGCATGAAGTGTGCGGCCCAATTGCGCACCTTGTCGTGCGTTATTGATTGCTGAACAGGCGCAGTTAAGTGCCTCTCATTAATATTTGTTTTGGTCTTTTCCCTGAATTCCGATGAGTAGAGGAGATGCTTCTTATCTCTCTCCTGCAGGTTTTCTTTCTAGAGGATTCCTCTGGCTGGTGACAAACCTGGGCTTCATTCCACTTGCGGGAGGAGGGATGAGTTAGTACCTGACACGAAATCTTGGGAACTCTGCAGAAAGAAGGCGAGGAACCGAAATTAGCACAAAATTAAGAGGCAAAAAATGCTCTGCTTGTGTTGTGCTGATGAAATATGGATTTCCAGGCTCGGCTGGGTTTGTAAATCTCTTAAAAGGGTCTCTTTGGGCACATAGGTCATGCTGGCTAAACTTTTAAACGTTTAAATGCGTTTAAACGCAAGGATGAATGGTGTGAGCTGTGGAGCAGGTAGCCAGACTGCTTCTCAGTCAGAGCTTTTGTAGCTTGTTTTTGGGTTTCATATTGAGAGCAGAGGCTGTGGCCGGTAGACATATTTTCTGTATCTTCTGGGCTGCCATGGTGACACTGATCCTTTGGCTTCTCCATCACTTAGAAGATGGCCTTCTCTTCGTTTCCTTTCATCTCACTGCTCTGCTGGAGATGAGGCCTGGCTTGTGCATTCCTATGACTGTTGGCCGTCTCCCACTTACTGTTTTTAACAGGAGCCTGCATCTCAGCATCGCGCTGTGGTGGTCCGCTCTGGCATCGTGCCCATTTGTATCAGATGTTGCTTTTGAGGTAGTCCTGCCACAGCCACGTGTGTTGAGAAGGTGCCTGCAAAGGTTTCTCACTTTGGCTGCTCCGTTTGCCTCCCTGAAGAACAACCTTCTCCTTCTTGCAGAGCAAAGCATGGAGGAGGTTGTCCCACCTGCTGTGTCACATGCCATGGGTCCTTATTTCTCTCCTCTATCCCTAACCTTGGTGCGCAGTGGATGACTCTTCTCTTTGCTTTCTGTACCCCTTCTCCCAAGCAGAAGGGGACTCTAGATGGCCATGCAGGTCTGAACTGTTGGGTTATGGTCAGTCTCTCTCATCAACTAAGTCACAAAAGGGGATTCTGAAACTTGACTGTAACTTAAATAGGGCAAAGCACTATTTCTTTCTGTCTCGTATAATAATGCCCTGTTTGTTAGGCTTGACTTAACCGCAACTGGTCCACCCAAAGCTATTGAAATGATTTTGAGCAGCAGCTTCTCGCTATTCAGGTTGTGCTCCCAGGCACTTGAGTGCAGCTCCTGAAATGAAAGATTTCTGGTGTGCCCAAAAGCAGTGGAGAGAGCTATTTTAACGTGGTTGCTTCTCTGGCTTTTCGAGGGAGAGTTGGGTTCAGGTCTGCTACGAAGCAATATTAGAGTCCATGGAGCATGAGAAACTGCATTTGTTTGTGGGTTACAAATGAAGACCTGTCAAAAACCTTTTTAAGCAGAGACAGAAGTTTTCCTTTTCATGATACATTTAACTTAAAGGCTTTGCCTCCCAGCGAGGCTTGGCTCTTCTCTTTCTCCCTTCCTCTGGGTTTGGAAAAATAGGGTTGGCAAAAGTCACTCTTCTCCTTTTCCTCTGTCTCCCTACCCATTTGGTGGGGTGCTCTTGCTTCTGGAAAACAGCGTGGCCTGGAATGAATGGGGGGTGGTGAGCACTGGGAGGGAGGGGGAATGGGACGTGGTGCTTGAAGCAAGTGCTTTATCAGCTTCTTGTGGGAAAAGGGTGCAGGTTATTTCCATCGATTTGGTGTCAGGAGATGTTTTTCAAAGGGTAAATGGGTTTATAGGATTTCTGTCCTTTTGTTCTAAGAAGTAGGATGTCGTTCCTGGACACGGGAGTTTGCTAGAAGAGTGTCACATCAGCTCTTCGTCAACGTGTTTCATGTTGCAACCCCCTTCCTAGGTGTGCTATGCAGGTGGCGTGTGAAACATGGTATTGCTTGCTGCCCTCCACTGCAACTGAACCTTTTATTGAGCGCAGGCTGCTCTGGACAGGCATGGGGAAGCTGCTTTCAGGCACCATAGCCCAACTAATGTGCTCCTGGCCATGTCTGTGCCTTCCTTTTGAGCAGCTGAAACATCTACCCGGCTGTGGGTTTAGAAATACAATAGGACCAAACATGTACAGAATAAAAAGTGCTTGTCAGAGTTGCTGGGATTGGGTTTTTTTGCCCTTCTCAGTGTCAGCTCAAGAGTTATCTTCAAGCATTTGTGGGGAAGGTAAGAATTTGTCACAACCAGTGTTTTCATACAAGCTCAGGAACGTGAACGGTCTCCTCTACACACGCAGGTTAAATACGACGGGAGGATAAGGGATGCTAGGATGTGGGCTGGTGGGTTTCAGCCTTGATGCAGAGAGGTCTCCTCTGGTTTAGGTTCTTCTGCACTATGGCTGTGGGGAGGATTCACACCTTTATCTTCCTCCTGTTTACAGCAGTCTTTACAGCAGCTTCATCCCTGGAGGCGTTCAAGGCCAGGTTGGACGGGGCTTGGAGCAACCTGGTCTGGTGGGAGGTGTCCCTGCCCATGGCAGGGGGTTGGAACTGGATGATCTTCAAGGTCCTTTCCAACCTAAACCATTCTATGATTTATTACAATGTATGGGGAAAACCAGTGCAGTTTGTAACCTTCCTGGCCTTCCTCAGGCCAATTGTTTGTAGTCATGTCCTACAAATAACGAGCAGAGATGCTTTTATGGAAGATGTTCATCTCCAGCTGTTCAGCTACCCAGACAAGTTCTTCCCCTTGAAGGGGGGGATAGACAAACAGCACTGGAACAGGTTGCCCAGAGAAGTTGTTGAGGCCTCATCCTTGGAGGTGTTCAAGGCCAGGCTGGATGTGGCCTTGGGCAGCCTGGGCTGGTGGGAGGTGTCCCTGCCCATGGCAGGGGGGGTTGGAACTGAATGATCTTCAAGGTCCCTTCCAACCTAAACCATTCTATGATTCTATGATTACTCTGCACTCCAGATGAGCAGGTCTCGTTGCTAATTAACAAGGGGTCTTTGTTAGGAGAGGTTTCTCGCCCCCAGCCCTTTGTGTGCCTTGGTGGTGTGCCATGGTACGCTGCTGCTCCTTGGGTCCCAGGTGGGGTCGTGGCTTTGGTGGGGCCAGTGGGTGTCCGAAACCTGGAGATCTGCTGGGTTGTGCCAGCAGGGACCATGGCAGGGGGAGAGGAGGAGGAAGAAAATAGAGGAGGAAGGAGATGAGCTCCATGGAATTCATTGAAAAAAAAAAAAAATATCAGCCTGCAAATACCAAAGGACCCCACTTGCAGAGAAGACAAAGCGTGGTCTTGAGTGTTTGGGGTTTTTTAGCAATCCAGTGGGAGTCCTTGGAGGGGGAATGGTAGTTGTGACACACGGTGGTGGCCTGCAGCTCCCAGAAGGGCTGAGAGAAGAAGACTTTAATTAACAAACTTGCTCTTTTGTGGGTGTTGCGTGTCTTTAGTTCATTGTAAATCCAGCTGTTTCTGCATTTATTTGCATGATATATTTGCTAAGTGAGAGAGGGGTCGGTAGTGGGGGATCTGGATCCTGCCCGGCAGTCCTGTCAAGAGAGGGTCCCTGGGAGAGAAGTCTCCAGCTTCTTCTGGTCCGTGGAGAACAACAGCCACAGGTTTGATATCCTCATCAACAAGCTTCTGTGGCCATATATTTCACCACCTGCACAAGGTCTATCGCAGCTGAGCACCAAGATTTAAAATATCCCAGATAAAATAACATGGCAGAAGATGACAGTTCCCTCCAAACCCTTGGGGCTGACCCACAGCCCTGCAGAAAAGTGACTGCAGGCAGATAAGATGGAATCAAACCAGACGAAATAGCCGCAATTTGCATCCCCTTAACACATCTGACACTCAAAGTTAAATGGATCCCGCTTTAAAATGAACTTGAGCCTGAGCTGGCAGGAAAAGCTCAGCCAGCTATGTGTCAGCCTCCTTCCTTCACGGTGGCTGTGTGTGAATCTCTGGGAAGACTGGCCGGGCTGCTGCCAAGGGCACCTAGGATGACTTGAAGAGGAGGTGGTGGTCCTGTGTTTCCTTTTGCGTGCTCCGGGATAAACCAGAGTCTCTCCTAAGGAAACTGCACCACCATAAAACAAGAGTATTTGCATTTCCGCAGCTCCTTCTTAAAGGATTGGGCAGAGGGATTGATAGCGGTTGTGGGTTTGGGGGTTTGGCTGTCTCAGTTTCCTTAGACATCTTCTTTCTCCTCCTTTTTGCCTCATGCAAGGGGTGCCTGTCCCTTGGCTGTGGAGTTGGTAGAGCAGCTCCTGCTGCCCACCAACCATGTGAAATAGGAGCAGAGTGGTTGGGGTGCCCCAGGCAGCATTTCTACCCATCTCCAGCTCATGGAGGTAGCGGAAAGATGGCAAGATGTATTTTGCCTTGGGCAGTGGACAGGCAGGACCAACTCCTGCTTTCCATCCTCCAGCTCACGGCCAACATTATGGAGCTGCCCCTGCTTGAAAAACTGCCCTTTTCCTTTTTTATTTTATTTTTTTTTTTCCCCAAGTCCCTTTGCTCCTGATTTCTGAATTATTAACAGAATAGGTCTTGCTTGCTTCCAGTTTAGTGTACTCCTGCCCTGTGTCCCTTCTCATCCTGGTCACCTACTGCTTGAGATGATGTCTTTGGGGTCCTGGTGCCCATGGGCATGTTTATCATGGAATCATGGAATTTTCAGAGTTGGAAGGGACCTCTAAAGATCATCTAGTCCGACTCCCCTGCCAAAGCAGGATTGTCTAGAGCACATTAATTAATTGCTACAAAGCCTGCTCCTTGTAGGTCCTATCACATTCCCGGCCCCAGTGGTGAATGGAGGACCCCCAAATGTTCTCCTCCGCCCCCGCTTCTTCCTTACTGTCTTCTTCCAGCAGAGCTTTCTCTCACAAAGCTTGCTTGTTTTGGGCCGGCGTGTCGAAAGTGCTTTCATTTAGCAGATCTTTTATCAGAGTTGAATTTCTATTGCTTTTTTCCCTTTGGGTGTGCTTGGGGGGAATTTATTCTTTTTAAGAGGTATATTCAAGTGTCAGGGTATTGGTCTTAAAAGGCTGGGGGACGACGACACCCTTTGATTTGATGCCTGGAGAACGTATTTGGTTTCTGCTCCCCTCCTGGGAGCGGGCTGGATGGATGGAGAAGAGGAGAAAACAGCAACGTCTTCTGCACGTCTAGCAACAGCTTTCTCATCCCATGTGTGTTTCACACTCACTTTTCCTCCAGTGTCACCACCAGCTGAGTCCCATTGGTGGTCCTGCAGGAACCCTAGTGCAGATAAAGGTGCTAGACGTCTCCTCGTGTATTATTTTTAAGTGGCGCATCTCTTAATTCCTGCAGGTAAGCCGTACCGGCGGGGGTTAGCTGTTTGCATGTCTGCTGGCTGCCGTTACTATTTCTGCTGGAGCTGTACTGGTGTTATCAGCCCTAGCAGTATCTGTAGAAATAAGCACTTTTTCAGCCCGTGTTGTGAAGGTGTGAAGACAGTGATTTCGCTCAGGGAAAATGCGTGAGCTGAACGAAGTCCCTGTATGAGGACTAAGGGAATGGGGGCACGGAGACAGGATTATTTTTTTTTTTTTTCAGTGCTGTTTTGCTTTTATTTCTCCACTATGTTCCTCAAGTCTTGAGTTTCTCATAAATGGACCTAGAAGCGGGGTTGTGGTTTGGTGATTTGGTTAAATCGCAAGGAGGGATGAAATTGAGAAATACCCCCATACATCTCCCTTGCAGCTGAGGGCAAATTTAACCACTGATTCCAGAGCTTCTGAAAATGGCTTTGTCTGAAAATGAATTTTGGCCTCTCAAAGTTCAAACATTTATCCTGAGCCAGAAATATACACAGATTTGCTCTCTAATTTAATAAAGTCATCCAAATAATATGATTTCTCCCATAACCATCGTTTATGTTTCACAGCGAAATGATAATGAGAAAGTCATTAGAAGTAATAAACAAAACAAAACCCACACAGCAAATCCTTCACCAAGCCTGACTGATGGGAAGAAGAAGAGCGTTTGAATCTTAGGCCACATAATGTTTGCCGGGTGCAGCTGTTTTGAAGTAGATGCGTTCTCGAAACGTTATTTTTGCTTGTTGCATGGTAATGGGATTTTGCTGCTGGAGCAGGTGGGTACCAAGAGGAAGAGCAGGGCTGCAGTTGGGTTAGATACTGCGCCAGTGCCAAGCTGGCATTTCTCCTTTCACCTCTTGGGCATTGGCTACCACTGATGATTAACGGGCATCGTTCGTTCCCCCAAATCCTTCTCCTTATAGCGACTTTAACAAAGGGGTTTTGTTTTAACATCCTCGTTAAGACTTGAACCAAGCGTCCGCTGAACGTGTGGAGAACAAGAACTGCGTCAAGGGTATCAAAAGCCCTCTCTCTTCTTTTTATTTATAACTGCGTGTGCACTTTGGGCTGCAACCTCAATATTTGTTTCTGGGTTATCCTCATCCAGGTGAATTTTCCTTTGACTTCGTTGTTTTGCTTGAGTGGGCGCGCTTAGCTTCAATAGCTCTTTACCATTAATAGCGTTTGTGGTTGCTCTATCTCCCTTCTGTTATCCTTTTGCTACCTGACTGTGGCACTTAGGGACATGGTTTAGTGGTGGACTTGGCAGTGCTAGGTTTACGGTTGGACTTGATGACCTTAAAGGTCTTTTCCAGCCTAAACGATTCCATGATTCTGTGACTTTACATCGCTCTCCCTGCTGTGAAGTTGCTCCAGCTGGGACTGTGCGGGGTGGCTGGTCCATATCACCTTCATTTTGGGATGCTGGGAGGACAAAGTAGAGGTCACCAGAGGGATGGCGTGCTGTTGGTGGGGTCTGCTCCCGCTGCCCGCGCCGCGGGCTGATGCCGTGCCGGGAGGTGAAGTCCTGCCTCCAACACAGCGTTTCCAGAACTGCCATCACTGCAGTTAGTTGGCTGACGCTGTTACACCATTCAAGCTCTGGCATTCATTTTTTTTGGCCCAAAATAGCCCACGTCTGTTGCTGCTGAGCGTTCATTCACTCCAGCCTTCGGGGGAGGGATAGGATCTTGGGAACAGAGGATATCTGGTGGTTTGTTGGGACTGTTGGGCTTCCTTACATGTCTCATTCATCAGTTTTCTGATTCGAGGGCTCCTTTTGTTGATTTTTGCGCTTTCGAAATCACAGGGAAGGTATGTGGGACCAACATAAACCTACTTTCTTTAATTTTATATCCAACAATGCGAGCTGCTCTTCTGTGCAGGGTCAGGTCTGCCAACCGTACATGCTGAGGGCACAGGTAGATCCTACAAAACACATGCTTTCTCCAACCATGGCCACTGCCCCAACTCTTTCTATTTAGCTCCTGTGCTTATGAGAGCACGATGTCTGCTCACGGTGGGAGCATGCAGAGTACCACAAGCTGTGAAGAGCTGTGTCGGTATGAAATGACCCCTCCTTAAAGCTTGTTTTTCCTGCTCCCACTTGAACTTCCCTTATTTTTAGTGCCGGTTGCTGTTATGTTTTAGTCTGTTGACCCTCCCCAGACGCTGGGTAAGTTCCTATATGTGCGTAAAGGTTAAATCCCCCTGCCTTTTGTGAAACTCAAAAATGGAACGGTTGGGTTGCCCTTTTCTTCTTTGTTCTGGTTTTGGGGGGGTCATGTTGCTTTTTGCTGTGAAGAACGGTCATTTGTCTAGAAAGCCTGCAGGGAAGGAGGGACACTGGAAGCGTCGGGGAAGGAGGGATGCTGGAAACCGGGAAAGGGATGCTGGAAGGCCGGGAAAGGGATGCTGGAAGAAGGGATGCTGGAAACAGCAAGGTTTAGCAGCACAAAAGGTTCAGCTTGGCCAGTGTAGGGTGGCAGAAGGGGAGATGGAGGAGTTTGCTTCTGCTGTCCCCCTTTTTCTGCTCCTGTCCCTCATCCCTGGGCTTCACCATCCTCCCAGCTCCCAGAGGAGCTCCAAGGGCTGTTTGTGGCACTGGTGGCGCTGAGCCAGGCATGCCAAAGCTCCTCTGAGCTGCAGGCTGCACTTGCGGCTCCCTCTCTACTCCTGTCCAAGAGGGTTAGTGAGTCCTTAGTTTTTTGACCCTCCTTCCCTGGCCTGAGCTAAGTGCTAGCAAATAGCTCCTCCAATTAAAACAAACAAAAAAACCCTCCAAACTAAAACAAACAAAAAAAACCCCAACACACCAACAACCACAACAAAACAAACCAAACAAAAAGGCAGCTCATTTTGTGTTCCTCCTGTATACATTTAATAGAAAATAAACAGTAACAGAAGAAACTCTGCTGGTAGAAGGTTTCAGAGACCATGTCTTGTGCATTGCTCTTTTCCTGCTGGAAGTGCACTTTTTGCCCATCCGGGCTGATGAACTAAATGATGCAAAACCAGAACTATAACAGCTCTTTTTACCTTCCTTTGGAAAATGAAATAGTCCGTCCAAGCTGTCCCTGGACAAACTCTTGCCTGCTGACATTTCAAAAATTGCTTTTTTTAGGGTCCTCCTCACTCCCTTCTTGCTTACGCTGCGATCTCCCTCCTCTCCTGTCTGAAAAGAAAATCTTATTTCTGTTTTCCTCTTTGAAAAATGGGTTTAAAAAAAATTAAATAAAAATAAACCAGATGTGCACGCACAGGAAGAGCTGTTCTGGCTTTTACTCAGTTTTCCTACCCAGATGTGCCGTGAGCAATTGGCTGGGACATTCTCAGGCAAAAGGAGTTGAGTTAGAGAGAAGGTCCCCCGAGAAAATGAGGCTCCTGGGTCTCCTGGCTTCTTTCATCTGGGAGGAACTTTTGTATTTTGAGCATACTTAGCACAAAGTCGAAGGTGAGTTTCCCCCAAGCCGCTGAGAGCGGCTTCAGCAGCCTGCTTTTGGCTGGGCGCGTGAAACCCGTGCTCCGTGAAAAAGCTGAAATGCCCAGAGGCACGCGCATTTAAAAATAAGCTGCCTTCACGTTCGGAGGGCAGATCTTTGGCTGGAGGTGCGTGAATTTGTGTTTTCCGAGAGACTGAGCCTGAGGATGCTTTTGCAGGTGTTACACCTGCCGTACCGGGGAGGGGAAATGCAAAGTGAGATTGTTGTCCTGTGTTGTCGTCTTAGCTTCTAAGATGCTCGGCTGTCCCTGGAGAACAGGATGGCTTGTGTAGGTAATGGGCTCTGCTGGGGCTCAAAACGGAAGGAATCGTCGCTTGGGAGTGCTGGAGGAGATCCTGGTGGTTTCCTGTGGCTTTATGGAGAGGCGTGAACCAGATATACTCGTCATTTTCTGGGGATGTCGAAGGCTCTGTAGGGTGGACCTTGCGTGTGGCTACAGTGTGGAGGAGTTGAGCAAAGCGTGGAAATAGCTCTTTAAAAGATGCTGATGGAACATGACTGTCTTTTATAGGAAATGAGGGGAATTGACAAATCTGATTTGTCGGTGGCTGGCAGGGATGCTCGGGGGTACGCTGGCAAAACCGAAAGAAGAATTGTAAACCCCAGGTTTTCTCCTGCTGTCTCTTTTTAACACATTTCTGAGAAAATGCAGGAGCCTGCTTCACTTAAAATCCCTGTCGGGACATTACCTGGCACCATCCGCCGCCGGAGTGGGATGCACCCCAGAGAGAGAAGAGGGAGCTCTTGCCAGGGGGGTCTTGAGCCTTCGCTGGAAGGGGGCGATGGGGCAGTTGTGTTTCACCATCCACCTCTGCAGCTCCTAGCAGGGATGGGGCAGCATCCCCGGGCTAAACGCACGCCCTGGGAAAGGGCCCAACATCCCCTCTGTAAAGCAATTCTTATTCAGCGAAGAGGTGGTTTGGAAATAGTCAGTCGTCAGGCACTTATGGATCTTTCAAGCCCCTTTCTCTCCCTAATAATCCCACCTCTTGGGGGGAGGTATTGATTCTCCGCTGTTGGCTGCCTCTTGGTATTCCGTGGTCCATTTTCGTCTGTATAAATCGCTGCGCTGTTATTTTCACGCGGCAATTACCTACTCTTGATTTCTTTCATCCCGAGCCCTTCGCCAGGGATCTAAACTCCTGTATCAACAAACCACCCTGGAAGAAAGAGAAAGAGGGGTCGGGGTTTGCGAAGAAGAAGTTTTATGCAACAAAAATTCTGGGGAGAGTTTTCCCCTGGGGTGTGATCATCTCAAAGGTGCTCAGTCTGGGGTTGTGGGTTTTTTTGTTTTGTTTTTTGGGGTTTTTTTGTGTGTCATCCAACGTAAGAAGGGTGCTGTGGCTCCCCAGCCTGCACATGTGACCTTCTGCCTTGTTTTTTGCTCATGCTGAAAACATAGGCAATTCTTTGCCTCGGTGCTGTGAGAAGGATGAGCCTGGAGAGCTGGAGGCAGCCGGTTACCCAACCATCCTCCACCCTCCGCTGGGGAATGAGGACCCATCTGCATGAGCTGTGGCCACCTGCAGAGAGCTACCAGACCAAGTTAGACCAGGCACAGGTGTCCAAGCAAGCTGTGCTTTGGGTAGACACAAGCCCAAGGTGCATCATAACGCAGACTGAAAAGCAGCAGCTGTGTCTACCTGAGAGTTTTTAGGCTAAAATTTGCCCACGTTGCTGTTCGGAAGAGCCTGGGTCTGCGCAGGGCGTTAATGGGGAAAGCAAGGCGGAAAGCTTTGGAGATGCCTCTCCTAGACAGAGAGCTTTGGAGATGTCTCTCCTAGGACCAGTCAGCGTGGGGTTTAGGAGATGCCTTGGAGACTGGGAGCTCATGGACCAGCAGCATCGCAGGTGCAAAGGACGGGCACTCTCCAATCTTCATGCTCTTCCAGTCTGAATTATAAGGAAAAGGGCTTGAAAGTGCCTTTAAAAAATGAAAATGGAGATTTCTGCTGACGTTTCTAGGTCCCAAGAGTCGCCAGGGGGAGCAAACACTTGCAAACACATGTTTCAGAGCCTTTTTGTACCACAGCAGATTTTCCTTAAAGACATGGACAAAGTGGTAAACCAAAAAAAGAACCCCAACCCAACAACCAAATATGGACCAAGAAAGGTTCAGCCTCAGGCCCTTGAGCAAGGAATTTCCTGGTCTTGGGTAGTTTTGATGGCAATAAAGTTATCGGTGCAGCAACTGTGAGCTTCCTCTCACTTTCCAGAAGGTGGCCCTTTCATTCAGGGGTTACGGTTCAGCCATCTGGGGAAGGTGAATTGGTTTTAGTCCTCAGGGATTTGTTGGTTTTTTTTTCCAGGTAGATGAAAGTTGAAGGAAACGGTGATTTACGGCAGTGGGCTTTCCTTCTTCCCCGTCCGCTGCGGCACAGGAGCCGCAGCCCCCCCAGAAGTGGCAGGTGCTGTACTTTTAACCTGGCACAAAGTCGCACCTCCAAACTGGGAGGCATTTTGTTATTAAAACAACACGCCTGGCCGGTGAGGGCTCTCACTTGAACAGAATCCCCATCCTAGCAGAGAATAAATTAAAAAGCCAACTGGCCGCGGCTGCCTGAGGAGCGCCGGGGACCAGAGATAGGGCCAGAAGTCAGATAACAAACAGTGTCCAAAATTGCAGCGCCTGGTGCGAGGCGTGAAATTAAAACCTTTTCTGCCTCCTCCTGCACGCCGTAACAAAACAGCTCCTGCCACACTCTGCCGCCACCAGGAGTGAAGAGGAGAATAATTAAATACGTGGAGATTTTTGCATCCGAGGGAAGGTCTTCCGAGGGAAAGGATGATGCTTCTCTGCCCTGGACCTTGATGCTTTGGTCCTGCAGCCGGGTTAAAGCTGCAGGAGGGAGGGTGTGCAGGCTGCCCTGCTAAGCTGCCTTTCGACTGCCTCTGCTACCTGGAGGTGGGAGGAATCTGTCTTTTTTTTTCCCTGTTTTTGTTGCCTTTTCCTCTGAGGTTGCTCCCTCCACCTTCCCCTTTGGGCTCGGCAGCATCCCTGGGATGTACCGGTGTTGTATCAGCTCTTCTCTCCCCAGACCTCGCGGGCTTTCCAGACCTCTGGAAGAACGTTTCTTTGGAGTTACCACCCAGGAGTGATGGAGAGGGCAGCACTTTTTAATCAAAGTTACATTAGGTGAAGCTTATATTATTCACTCTGCTTTATTGCAGCTATTTTTACACGGGGGTTAGAAGTTAATACCACCCAGCGAGCCTGGTTTTGCTGGATTCTGGCAAGCACAGAAATCCATCAGCACATCCAGACAGGGTAGGAAAGAGCCCAAGCAAATAATAAACTCGCTAGCTGAGCTGAAAAAAAAAACAGTCAAAAACCCAAACCTTTTTAAAAAAACAGACCCTCGATAATAGAGGATCTGGTGTGGAGGGGCAAAGACCAGCCAGGACCATCAGCTGTAATCAGCAGAAGGGCTGAGCTTTTGTAATCAGCGGAGAAAGGGGAGCGGGAGCTGTAGCAGGAGGGCTCGGAGGGCTGTGGTGTGGCAGGGTTGGGTTTTTCCTGCCTTGGCAAACGAGCCTGACCCTCTCCTGGTCACCGTCCGCAGCTGCGGTTGTATATGATAAGGCTTAGACTGATTCCACCGGAGGGACGTCAGCGCTCGGGAAACGGCTGTTGACTGCAGCCAGTGTCTCAAAGTGAACGGTTTCGGCAAATAAGGCTTTGCGGGGTCGTGTGGATTTTTGTTGCGGTTTGGGGTTTTTTGGTTTTGTGAGGTTTTTTTGTTTTTTTTTTTTTCTCCCCCCAGGTAATGCCAAAGGTTTAAGCCGTGCTAATTCCTTGGCCCTGGCAAGGATGCTGGCAGAGCTGGCATCTCCTCTGCTGGTTGGAAAAAAGGCGTCATGAACTAAGAGAGGGAAGGAGGGATTTGTTCCTGTGTTTCTAGAAAAGGGCCAAAATGCAGCTTTTTTTCTTTCTCCTTTCCTCTTTTCTCTCTTTCTCCTTTTTCACTTTTTTCCTGTTCTTTAACGTAGAAATCCCTTGCTGGAACATGCTTTTCACACCGGTGCTTTCTGAGCCTTTTACTGGTGTATTGTCCCTATGGGAGATGCTATGGAGAGGCTGTAGGACCCAATTGCCTTGGTCCTTGTGATGGTTCCTAGGGGCGTTCAGAGATAGGGGCCCCTTAAAAAAAAACAAAAAACAAAAAACAAAAACCAAACCAAAGCCCAACCCAATATTGAGTGCTTTTATAATAAAACCCCAGCTATTTAAAAAAAAAAAAAAAAACACTTAAAAGCTGCTTGGCACAGTTGGTGTCACTGATAGATTGCTTTGACCCCTCTTCCGCCGCGACTTCACGGTGTGCTCGGCCGCTTCTTCAGGCTGTATTGCAAAGGCTGATTCCTTTGGCAGCGCTATTAGAAATTAAAGAGAAAAATTGTTTGCCTTGACGTAGAGTTATGAGGCCTTAAGCAGATGCACAGGGTTGCAGCAAAAAGCACCGTCCTTGCCCCAAAAGCTGATAAGAGCAGTGGGAGGGGAGCGAGGAGGCAGCCAGTGACCATTGGTGCTGAGCAAGGAGCTGGGGGGGCACCCGTGCTGCTGGTGGCTCAGGACGTTCTTGCTGGGCTGGGGACTGCTTCAGGTTGTGTTGTAACACGCCAAGAGGAGGGCGGTTTGCTTTTTGCTACCATCCCTCCCAGAACTGAGGTTAGGGAGTAGTTTGAAGGGGAACCCAGTGGGTTTTTGAGCAGTTGGAGAGGCTTTCTGCTGACCAAGGGGGAGGTTTGAAAGCCTAACAATGCCAAATACAGCCCAGGACTGCAGAGGACAGGATTGCTGGAGCTCAAGGAGCTTCTGAGGGAGACAGGAGGCTTTAGGAGAGGGCTCTCAAGGTGAGAGGTAAAGCCCATGCTGTTCCCCTAGTGTAGAAGCCTTCAAGGATATCCTCTGGAGCTCTCATGGAGCGTGTTGACAATTTAGGATGATGTTTAATGTAGCATTACTGAGCTACGGGTATTATAATTACTTGCTTGTATGAAAGTTTATCCACAAAGCTTTTCTGTGAGCAGAGAGGCACCAGCGTGCTCCTGACAAAGGTTTGAAGCCTGGTTAGGGCAAAGAGTGCGATGAGCAGAGCAGAGGGGAGGAGTCAGGTCTAGGAGAGCATAAAGAGCATCCCTTTGGAAAGTCCTTGGCCCTTCCAAAGAAGAGAAGGGGAAAAAGGAGGGGAGCCTCACACAGTGACTGCCTTGTGCTCCCATGAAGAGTAACGTGCAAGGGATAATGAGCTTGTGGCCACGTGGCTCATCCCTTCTTCTGCCACAGGTAGATCTACCCAACAAGGTCTTTTATGGAAGGCAGGCATGGATGTATCTCAGGCCAAGTGCTCTGGGTGGGACTTTATGCCTCCAGCTTCAGTCTGGAAATGAACTGCAGGAAAGAAAAATTGATCTTTTTGGCTTACTTTTGGCATTAGGGACAAGTGTGGTGGTTCTTCCATGTGGCAGTGGGGGCAGATCACCATGTCCCAACATACAGGGTATGGGTCGTGGCAAGGGAGAGGCTGGGAGGGAAGCGTCTAGGTAGTCTCTGAAAACCTGTCCTGGTGTTTCTGAGTGTTTTGTGTTGCTCTTGGGGATGAGAGGTTTAAGGAATAGAAGAGAAAAGGAAAAAGTTGTTATTTTTAATATGAGGATGCATCTAAGCCATGTCCGACATGACTGCTTTTGTGGATCCGCTTGATAAGCTGAGGTTTTGAAAACTGTCATTAGAATTAAGGTATTTGTGCTGTGACTTAAACGATGAGGCGACCAGCCCTGACTATGTCCCGTGATGACATTCCTGCCGTACCTCGCTCTGCCTCCACTGCCTCGTCGCAGCCCCAGGCTTTGCCGAGGCTTGAAAGGTCTTTCCAGCTCCCGGTGGGGTTGTTCCTTGGGGATTTAGAGGCAAAAATAGCTGATTTCATTCCTTCGGTAGCACAATGCTGTTCATCGCGCCAGGAGCAGGTATTTAAAGTGTGTCGTTCCTCCGGGGTATCGACTTGACACTGGTACTTGCACACTTCGGGGCCACCTCTTCAAAAGCAGCTCCTCCAGCCTTCGTTTAAAATGGGGACACCGTGTGTCAGAGCGGGAATTGGTGTGCTGTGCTTTGGTGGTGGGGTTTGTAATGTCTTAGCCTTGTAAACGAGGGGCGGTAATGTTGTTCCCTAAGTACAGCCGATGTGGGGATCATTTAACTTACCCCCATCTTCAGACTATTTAAGCAGAGGTATGATAAGTTGGGTCTGTGCTGGCTAATGGCATTCTTGGTGTAACAGCATCGTGCTGAGTAGGGTGCACTGCCCTTCTCCCTTGGGCGCTGCTTTTTTTGCCATAATGAGTCACCTGAAGGTCTTCAAGGTCATGCCTGGAGGTTGAGGTTGACCAGTGCCCATCCTGATGTGCCTCATTCAGAGTTTGGAGTCGGCCAAAGGAGAGCTTGGGCATGTCGGGGGTTGCAGAGCACACACCTTAGATATGGAGCTGTTTGCCTTTGCTGTCCGGGGGGGAGAGGGGTGGGGAGAGAAACTTGGGTGGGCTTAGAAACTTGAGCTCACCTAAGACTGATAGACAGTAGGTCCCTGCCGGATATTGGCAATAAGCTTCTGATGGTGATGTCAAGGAGGTGAGCGAAGGTGAGAAACAGCCAAAGAAGAGAGGGGAAGCACTGATTTATTTGTAATTGCTGTGAGTTCTGGTTAATGTTTGTAACCTATAAGTCAGTGATGCTTAAGAAACAAAGTTGGGCCAATAATCCATTTGCTCGGCTGTGAGTGAGGGCAAAGCGGAGGGCAGAGGAGAACCGAAGTGACCCACGTGAAAGGAATAGACTTAACCCCATTCCTCAGGCGAGGTTCGGGGGGATTAAGCTGGATTTGTGCCTGTTTCCCACCGCGTAAGTGCTGCCCTGAGCCGAAGGGTTTTGGCCTAGAGTGAATGAAGGGAATTCCAAAACATTGCTCCTTTAATTCACCCAGATGTGCCCGTCAATGCAGCCCGTGAGCCTGAGTCCTCTGGGAAAAATCCTTTTCATTAGGAATCCTGCTAGACGAGGAAACGGCACGACATGAACACAGTCATCTCAGCCGACGCACCGAGATCTCAGCCTGCATTAAAGAAAAGCAAAGCCGATAGAAAACAACCCAAAAGTTGAGCGATTCAAACAACTTTATTGCCACAAATGAGCCCTCTATGTTTTACTCACAGCTCGGGGGTACGGTGCTGACCGGGAGAGGGGAAGTAAATGGTGGAGAACTGTGAACCGAGAAGACAGTATCTTGGAAAAAACACTTTTCAGAGCTGCCTTTTCCCCATCACCTGCATGGAAGGTGCTGCTCCCGGTGCTGGGAGCAGATCAGTCCATCCTTTCCTCAGGGTAGGATCTAAAACTTTTAATTTAATGCCAAAAAAAAAAAAATAATGCCCGTGCCAGTAAAGTTACTAGGGGTGCGTGATGCTTTATAACTTCCCCCACCTGTAGCCAGAGGCAAGGATTACTTGCCTCTCTTTCTGTCCTCAAGAGGCTGATGATTTTATTGGCCCTTTTCGTGCTAATATGGCTTTTCCACTTCACAAATAACTGCTGGGGGAGGGGGGGTCTGCATGGTTAGCATAGTCTCAGTAAATTCAGAGCATCGGTCCTCAGTCTGTGTCTGGCTGTGAAAGGATGCTCTTTTATTATTCCAGAGCTGAACGTCAGTCTCTAGTCTGACATGAGGTGCTTTTTGCCTTTACAAACTTTGCTGTGTTCCCAAATTTTCTCTCCTTTTTGAGGCAGGTTGGCTCCTGATGCTCCGTGCATCCATGGGAGTTTATTCACCACGTTAACCTCAGGGCTCTCGCACAATTTTTCCTGCCGGCGCTGCTGGCTGAGGTCTTTGCCTCTGACCTTCCCAGGTGGGAAAAAACCTTACTGTCATAAGAAGGTGTGAAAAAAAAAAACCCCAAATGCGCTGTGCAGAGTGAGAGGAGCATCTTCTGCTTATAGCAGAGGGCAGGCCCTGTCCTCAGGGTGCCTCATCCCCAGTGCGGGCAGGTGGCATTGGGGGTGACAGGGACACAAAGCCGCTCTGCGCGTGGGTGCAGCACTAAAGCAGGGAGTTCTCGGGTGACAGCAGGTAAAACTGGGGTGTTGTGTGTTGATAAAACCCTTTTTTCATAGGGTACGTGCCACCAGAGATGAGTTTGGAGCCTGTGGTGCATACGCCGTTCCTTACACTGGGTGAACTGGGACAGTTGATGCTTTCCTTCCCATCTCTTCCTCCTTTGGGCCGCTAGATTTCCCGTCCTTGTTGTATGTCTTAATTAGCTTGGTCTAGCTCCGTTTGCTGGGTTTTCCTGCTCCAGATGTTCAAGGACAAGTCAGTAAATCTTCATATATTGTATTAAAAATATATATATATATTCCCCCACATGTTCCTTTGCCCGCTCTTTCTGCCTGTGGACGCCGCAGAGGTGGTGGGAGACAGCAAATTGGGGTGCTAGCTCTCGTGGGAGAGTGGCATCCACAGTGCTGGAGTGCCTCCAGGGGGGAACCATGTCACGACATGGCTCGACGGAAGCGCTTCACGCTGCAGTTTGCTCTTTTAGCACGAGCGTTTCAGCAAGAGCAAAGCCCGACGAGGAGACCTGAGCTGAACTGTTATCGATCCTTCCCCTGGTAATAAAGCCATCCACAGGAAGACAGGGAATTTTTTTTTTTTTTTTTTTTTGAATCAGTGCAGCTGTATGGATTTTGCTTTGGCTCGTGTTGAGAGCGATACCTGTCCGCGGGCTGCTGCAGAGGCTCTCACAGGAGTCTCTTTTTTGATGGATCTTTGGGACCTACAAATCCCAGACTTCAAAGAGAGGTTTTTCGTTCTTATTTTTCCGCGGACAAATTACTCACTCCACCTACGGTCAGAAGCGGAGCCGCTCGGTGCCGCGAAAGGCGCTTTTAGCTTTTCTACCAGAACAGGGGGATAAATAAGCAGTAAAATAAATAAATAAGGTGGTAAAGCAGGCAGGTCTCTATCTGCCCGGCTAAAATGGCAGTGCAGGAGATGGAGGAAAGAAAGGTCATCCTCTTTATAGGAGCACACGTGCCAAATGAGAGGGTCTTTCGAAGGCTCAAGATGGTCATTGAGTGCGTGGGGGGAATAAGAAGAGGTAGCAAGAAGTCCTGGCGGTGAGTTGATGTGAAAGCAAATCCCAGTTTCTCCTTGGACACCTGGGTTGGCCACTGGGTCCTCCTCCAAGGTGGCTCGAGAGACAGATACTGGGCTGGGATGGCGCGAATACATGAGCATCCACAGATTGCGTGTATATATTTGCTGTATGATCTATAAATGAATGCAACAGCTAATGATTCGTGGCTATTATTTGAAGGGCCCCACTGTTACAGATTTATTTGTCATTTCTTGTAATAACACCGATGATAATGAATTCATTTGTATTAATGCGGGTGTCGTGGACTTCCGTTGATATTCCGCATTAATTAATGTACCATTAAAAGAAAGTGTCACCCAATTAATATCAAGTGGAAGCAGTGCTGCCAGTGTCCTGTCGTTAGGGTTCCATTTGTAATGCATTGTATTAATGCTCTGCCTTAATGGAAGTCATTTGCAATCCGGAGCGTCACCCCATGGGCTGCTGTGGGGGTGCCAGTTTGCGGTGAGGGTTACCCAGATGAACCGATGGGGACAGGCTGCTGTTAAGAGTAACCCTCGTTACTGCCTCGTTACCGCTCCTGTCCTCCCCGGCTCTGACACAGAGAGCTGCTGGAGGTTGGTGTGCTGCTTCCAGCCATCCTTCGTCCCCAACTTAAGGGCCAGTGTGTTAACTCAACCCACCGTGGCGACCTCTCCCTAGGTTTAGAAAGTTGAAAGTTAGTAGCAACCTGCAAATAAAATGGGATGTAAAAAGTGCAGTAGCACCCCCAAACAGAAATTGGAAGAGGAATTTCTTCCCTCGCCCCACAACGTAGGTTGGTTGGTAGCAGTAAATGACACCGGTGACTTGATTTTGCTGCTGAATTGTAATATTGAGGGAAAGGATAGTGGAAAGTCTGCTGCAGCTCAGGGCTGCCTTCGCTTCCCTGGACAAACCCTGCCTCTGCCAGCGCTGAGAGCACAGGTAGGAGTGGAGACCTTGACTGTGGCCACCTGGACCCACCCAGTCTGTGTCCACTGTCTCCAGCGAGATTACAGCCCGAGGGGTGCCGGGCCATCTGCGGTGTATGCCCTTGCAAAAGGGGGGGAGATGGCTCCGAATGCCCTCTTCCAGCAGGAAAAATCGCACCAGCAGGAGGGAAGCAGTGCCGTGGAAGCCAGGAGCCTCTCTGACTGCCAGGTTTTCGCCTTCTCGGTGTTTGCCTCTGACTTTCAAACGTCTCGTTAGACCATCTCGGGTTTCCCATCTGCCGTCTCCGAAATTGGGACTGAGAGAACAGCAGCCCAGGGAGGGCAGTGTGGGCTGCTTCCCAGCCCTTGCGCCAGTGCTGCCCGGCTCCTCAAAGGCTGGAGGTGGATAATGGGCAGAAATGGGAGAGAAACGCGGCTTTTCCAGTGGGATTTGGCTGCGGGTACCAAGTTAGTGAAGTGGCAGCTGCTTCGCCGCCCTTTTCTTCTGTCCCCTCCCAGGACAGTGGGAAACAGTGGGTTTTACAGGGTGATCCCCCTTCCTAGGAGAGCTGTATTTTTTTGGTTCGGATATAGGACTCTGTATTCTGACGTTAAAAAAAAAAAATTACAGATATTTGTTCAAAGCAGTTGCCAGCAATTTGCTTGGTGTCAATGGGCTGCGCCCTTTGTTGTTTACCCATCTCCCAACCTCTGCGCTTTTACCCTTCCAGATGATTGGTAAAAATGTCAAATAACGGGAAAAGACTTGCAAGCTCCCAGCAAGAATCCATTAAAAAATACACTCGCCTGATAATATTCCTTGTTTATGATGGTACTTTGAGGGCTACGTGCTAGCTGACGGTGTTGGTTTTGAATTATTCGGTGTGTTAATCAACCTCACAGCGCACCAAGTCATGCGGCGTAGGGAAGATGATGTATGTGACTTTGATTCTGTTGCCCTTTTCCAACAAGACTGTTGTCTGGTAGAAAGATGAGAGAAAGAATAGAGCAGGATCTATTGTCTGTCAGTCTTGTGGGAGGTGTTAATGGTGCTACTTCCCTTTAATTCCCTATCAGCCAAGGGCTACATTGAGGTTTTTGTTATTTCACCTGGAGTTGATGTGGCTGGGAGGTCTGAAGTCGCTCCCGTTGAAGAAGTCCTGTTGGTTGGGCTGCCGGCTCTGCTTGCCGCTCCTCGGTGTTTGCAGGGCTGCCAAAAATCAGCAGGAACGGTCCCGCCAAGCGCCTCGGCCATCGCCTTTAACTCTCTGTGGCAGGAGTTACTAGCTGTATCTCATGCTCTTCCTCACCACAAGAAAGACATTGAGGTGTTGGAGTGTGTCCAGAGAAGGGCAACAGAGCTGGTGAGGGGTCTGGAGCACAAGTCTGATGAGGAGCGGCTGAGGGAACTGGGGGTGTTCAGCCTGGAGAAAAGGAGGCTGAGGGGAAACCTTATCACTCTCTACAGCTCCCTGAAAGGAGGGTGTAGCGAGGGGGGTCGGTCTCTTCTCCCAAGTAACAAGCGATAGGACAAGAGGAAACGGCCTCAAGTTGCACCAGGGGAGGTTTAGGATGGATATTAGGAAGAATTTCTTTACTGAAAGGGTCATCAGGCATTGGAAGGCGTTACCCAGGGCAGTGGTGGAGTCCCCATCCCTGGAGGTATTTAAGGGTCGTGTAGACATAGCACTCAGGGATATGGTTCAGTGGTGGGCTTGGCAGGTTAATGATCGGACTAGATGATCTTACGGGTCTTTTCCAATCTAGGAGATTCTGTAATTCTGTATAGTGCTTTTCCTCCCCTTGCTTTCTCTTCCGAATATAACCTCATCCTGGATGAGCGCTTGCACTGTGCGGCCACTGTTGCTTCCTAGAGTGGTGAGCAGGGGGGTGACAGGTCCCACTTACTGTATCACTGCCTGGAAAGGACAGCAGCCAAAGCCAGTTGGGAAGTTATAAATAAGAGGAGGAACATTGTGGGTCTCTTTTATTTTCTTCTTTGCGTTTCCTTCCTCTCCCACCTGCCCTCTCGTGCCTCTCCTGGGTTTGCCCCTTGAGCTATGTGCTGCAGAAGCAATGGGTGCCACCAAGGGGAGGTGACAGAGCTGCTGTGCGTCCAGCTTTTGGGGATGCCATGCCATAAATCACCCATCCCAGCCCCGTGCTGGCAAGGGCAGAGTTATCGTTGGTGGGAAACGGGGCAGCTCTGGGCTGGAAAAAGCCAGCAGCTTTATCCCACGGGATACCAGAGCATCCTCTCCCATCTGTGCCCTGCTCGCCCTCTGCCCGCTGAGCACCATTGTCCTGCCAGGGCGGCGAATTCCCCACGTGGGTCAGGATGTGTCGGCCGTGAAGAAGGGCGCTCAGCTCTCCGTGCCGTTATCCGGGCGCTAATTCAGCCTCCGGCTCCAGCAGCGCATCTATTCCAGCTGTGTTTATGGTGTTTTCAAAAGCCCTTCAATTGAATTATAGCTCTGCGGTGGCCGTTTGCCAGTGTCACCCGATAATGAGGGAGGTCACTTAATAGAGAGAGCAACAAGAGATACATATTAACGAGAGCTGATTGAAAGGTGGGGTGAATTTCAACAAAAAAAAAAATTAAAAAAAAAAAGGAAATTATCAGGTTTTAAAATCAAACTTTGAAATTGGAAATTGCTTGGCTCGGGCTAGCGGTAATGCAATTAATAAATGTAATTAAAAGTGTAATAAAGAATAGGGGAATTGGGAAGTCTGCGCACATCCGGGCGAACGTGGGAGGGACCCAGCCTGGCAGTGGGGCTCTTCTGAGCCGCAGCGTGGGGAGGGAAACCAAAACCCGGGGCTGCTTTTTCTTCTTGGCACGGCTTGGAAGAGGGGCTGGCGCTCCTTCTGCCTCCGCAGCTTTTTGTTTTTTTGTGCAGCAAATGAAACCCGGACGGGAATAGGTGACTTAAATCCATCCTGGGCAGCCCAGAGAGGAGTGAGCCGGGATTTTAGTGGGAGTAAGTGGACCGCTTGGATTCAGCATCAACTCTGTTTCACGGTGCCTCTGGGATGCCCTGCCTTCAACAAGAGGCATCGAACCCCCTTTCCTGCCCTGCGATGAGTTGGGATGGGCGAAAACCCCTTTGACTTGAGCAGAGGGGGATGTCTGAGGAAGCTTTTAGCAGAGCACAAAGCTCCTTTTTTTTGTCTGCCCCGAAAAGAGCCGCCAGGAACAGCAGCAGGGAATTATTTAAGAGTAATAGGTTGACCTGCGATATAACGGGAGCACGAAGCAGCGAAGCATCTCCTGATGGGAGCAGTCGGCTCCTGCCTTGATGGCAGGGACAGCCCGGGGAGGGGGGGGTGGAAAAAAAAACCACCAGGAGCCTGAAAACAGGGCTGGCGAGACAGTTTCGGTGCTCCAGCCCTCGTGCCCATCACTGTGTGCCCCCCGGTCCGTTTGCATCGCCTCCTCTCATCCCGTCGACCTTCAGACAGCTGTTCGGCCAGATTGCCTGCCGTTTTTCCGCATTATTTGCATGGGGTACGGCAGGCGCGCATCCGCATCCTAATGATCTCTTCCCGCCTTCTGCTGGGTGACTTTGCCCCGGGAGGGTCAGATGGAGGTCCTCTACGTGGTCAGCCACCGGAGACGGGCAGTCGGCTTGGAGGGGCACCATCCCCAAATAAACCTGAATAATTATTTCTAATGCCCAAGCGAAGCCTTGTAGGTTGGAAAGGTGGATGCCTTTAAGGGAAGGGAGTAGCAGAGGAATTAACTCCCACATCTCCTCTGCTTCATCTCCCACCTTTACGTCTATCTGACCCCGCTGTGAAAAAAAAAAAAGTCGGTGATGCATATTTTCCCCCCCTCCCAGCCCTTTGCCCGCGGGGCTCCCGGTGTCAGGCCGGTTGGATGAGACGGATGGATCAAGGCACGTTGGAGGTGTTGGTGGCCCGTGGCCCGTGAAATGGTTTCGCTATGGTGGAAAGCTCGGGAAGGCAGCGTGCGAATCTTGCTCTGTTAGCAGGGCAAGCGGCGGTCTGGCAGCTGGAGGGGGTTTATACGCTCTGGGAGCAGGCACGGCGGTGAAACGGCACGCATGCCGGCTTTTCTGCCAAACAGCCTTTTCTCGTTAGCCCTGCGTGGGGAGAAAAAAAGAGCTCACGCAGAGCTTTACAGGCACCTTAAAAATTGTCCCCCCCAAAAAAGTTTTGCTTGATTTGAGGAGGTGGGGTTTTTTTTTCCTTCCTCACCCAGCCCATCTCTGGTCCTCACTGTGTTGACATGGTCCTAATGCTGCGTTGGTCCTTGGTGCTTCTCCAACTCCAGCCCTTGCCCCAGCAGAGCTGGTCCTGCAGCCCTCGGGGAACGTTTGGTGGCAGACAAGAGGAGATCGTGCTCCGATATTTTTAGGGAGCTCTGCCTCAGCGCCACTCGCGTTCGGCAGTGGAATCTGCCCGGGAGGGCACGTGGCATCTCCGGAGGCTGCATCTCCTCTGGGTCGCAATCTGTCTCGTATTGCACCTTGCGTCGGAGTGGCATCCATCAGAAACTTTATTACTGATAAAATTTATTTTATACTGATTTATTTATTTTTATTACATTTTATAGCAGGAATCACAATAAGATATTAAAGACTACAGGTGTGGCCAGAGAGTGAGGTGTAAATATTTTAAAATTTCAAATTTTAATCTTTTACATTTTTTTCTGATGACCTTTTCTTCAACCCTTTTGAGGTGAATATTGTAAAAGGCTTTAGTGTTCCTGTTGTCAACGTGCCAGGGTTAACGCAGGGCACATCCGTGTCTGGTCGCTTGTGCTGGAGAGTGGCACAGGAGGTGACAGCCCAGGCCAGGGGGAGGTGTTTGCTGCCGTGGGCCATGCTAGGGCCCATACCTATGAGAGCTTTTGGATGGAAAAACCACTTCTTTCTGGTCACTCGAAAGTGCCTATTGCCTTGCCTGTGTTGGCGTGAGAGATGTAAGGTCTCAGTCTCTCCGTTGACATCTCCTTGTGCAGCAATAGCCTTTCGTGTTTGGACGGGGGTTTTAGGATTGTTCATACCATATTTTAATCCAGGTTTATCTATGCTATTGGCAACCCAGTGAAACAGAGTAGTCTCATGATAGTTAGAGATTTTGGCTCTTGTAGCTTGCTGCTTTTGGTTTGGTCTTCCCAGTGCTTTGGGTAGCCCCGTGTCAAACCCACTATTACCATTCCGCGTTTCTTTCTGGCGGATGGGACCCCAGAAACTTCTTCCTATAAGATCTTCACAAGAGTTTGTGGTGCTCTTATTCATTTATCGCGAAATGAAGGACGGCCTGGCTGCCGTGCACCTCTCACACCGCACCCCCAACCCACGCGGCTCCGCGGTATTACAGCCGGTTCGCCGCAGCCCTTTCCTGGACCTTTGGGGGGGAACCTGGATGCTGGACCGCTCCCGCTGAGCTCTGGGATGAAGGATGGGGTACAGGAGACGGGTCGGGAGCAGGTCCCGCTCCTGTTTGCCCTCCTCCTCCGCCTCCACGGGAGGCATCTGTCTGCCGGTTTATTTTTATCCTGCATCTGCTGGCGTCGTAACAAAGATTTAATGATATGACACAGTTTTGTCACCAGTTCTTTTTTTTTTTTTTGTCTGTGGTGAGCAGTGAAGCTTCATCTCTGGTTGCTGGAGGGGGTTGAAAGCCTTAAAAATGACAAAATTTGGCGGCTCGTGTAGAAAACTCACCTGTTTGCCACAAGCACCTGTAGGCTGTCATCTGTTTGCATTTCTTTTTTTTATTTTTCTGGACAGAAAAGGGAGAATTTGCTATTTTTGCCTGTCGGGGAACTAAGCATAAACCACAATTAATCTTTGCTAAGGAAGAACAGCCACGAGGGACGCGTGGAAGAGTTCTATAAATGGGCCAAATGCTGAAAATGCAGAAAAAGGGTCTCGAGCTGGGCTTTCCAGTCGCATCTCCCTGGGATGTGCCCTCTGCCTGTTATTTACCACCAAACCCACACCCAGCCAGTCCTGTTTATGCGGAGGTTTTTGCTCCATTGTTTAGACAATGGGCCGCATCTTTTGCGAAATAAAGACGTCGGCCTCCTGCTGAGGAATATCTTGAGCCTGTTTGACCCAAAAATGGCAAGAGGATTTTAAAGACATACTTCTTGTGCTTTTTAAGGCAGATGATCTGAAATTCCTCTTGAATTTGAAATTCCTTGTGTCTTGCCTGGGCGTGAACATTGAAGATGAAACCTCTTTTTTTTTTTTTTTTTTTTTNTTTTTTTTTTTTTTTTTTTTCCTCCTGTCGATATGGGATGTTTGCATCCCACAGTAGGTTTTGCCTTGCCAGAGGTTTTGTGGTTTATTTGTTGTTTTATTTTTTTTTGCTTGAATTTGAGCTGGGGAAAAAAAAGATGCATTACCCAGAGTGCATCTTACAGGTCTGCATCCTTTGACCTACCTGCTCTCGGGAAAAAAGGCAGGGATTTGGTTGTGAAATTTTCCCACGGACCTGTGCGCTTTGGGCAGTATCAGAGATTTCCCCCTCTGCGACCATGCTTCAAGCTCCTGGAATACTCTTCCTATGGCCTGGGAGCCCTTCTGCTCCCCTCCTAAATTCACCAGCACCATGTTTTGCTCCTTCACGCACCCTCGTGCTCGCAGGTACCCTCTGCCCCCCGCTGTGGTCCTGCCCTGGGGTCCCTCCCATCCCCTCTGATGCTTTGGTGTAGATGTCCATGACTGTTTCCCAGCGCCAGCCAGATCTTTGTCTGGAGCTGGTACCCAGCTTGGATGGATTTTGCTGTCCTGGCCAATGAAGGGACCTGGTCAGCAAAGCTGTGAAATAAGGATAAAAATAAGGTAATCACCAAGTTAGAGCTCAGGCAGTGTGCACGGGGGGCTGGAGCTGACAGCACCAAAGCTGGTGACCTCCGTGTCCCTCCAGACAGCTTCTCCTTTGGAAGGACGAGGAGATGAACTGGCTTCAAAGCCTGCTTTGGGGCTATTGTATGAAATACAATGCGGGGGAAATCAAGCTCTCCTCTTTCACAGCCCCATAATCACGGGTGACCGGAGCGGATTTGCATGTTAAAAGGAGTGGCTAAGGGCACCTAAAAAGCAGAGGAAACATATTCATCACGAATTTTATTATTCCTGGGGACAATATACTCCAGACCTCATCCGTGCAACCCTGTATCTACTGTGTGGCTGTCTCTCCCATCCTCCCCCTATTAATGGTTAATTTGTAATGCTCTTGGTCCTGACATTGATACCCGGGTGGCTCAGGAGGAGGAATTTGAGAAGGCAGTTGTTGGAACGTGTGGACTGTGGCTGTCGAAGCAGTGCCCTGGTGGCAGCACGAGGAGGGATGCGGGATGCTCCAGCGCGTGGAGGGATGCAGGACGCTCCAGCGCTGCTCCCGGGTGGTGATGGTTTGGAGGGAGGCAGGTAGCCCTAAGAGGGATGGAGAAATGCTCTACTCCTGTCCGATGAGGTCTCTTGGGCATGCTCAGAAAGCAAACACCCACCAAACCTCCCCAAGAACGGCTGCTCCACCCCAACACGCCTCCCAAGCTGACCAGTTCCTGGTTCCTGAGCTCTCCAAATGCACAAGCCGGGATTAACGTGCTGTGTGCCTGGCACAGAGTCAAGGGCTTACACGGCAGCAGGGCAGATCTGGGCTAAGCGTGCCAGAAAATGAGCAGTTGTAAGGGAGAGGGTAGCGAACTGCTGGGACAAACGGGCTGGGGAGGCTGTGGCATCTCCATCACTGGGGAGGCTGTAAGGATGGGGATGATTTAGGTGTAGCACGGGGACAGTTTTCTCTTTTGAGGTCCCTTCTAGCTATATCTTTTATGCTTTTATGATTGCTGATCACAAAAAAAAAACAACCAACTTGAAGGCGCTTTAAAAAATAATCCTCCGGCCGTGCCCTGCGAGGCTTTCTTTAGCAGTTTGATTTAGAGACGAGGAGGAAGAAAGCAAATGAAAAATCTAGGTGGGAACTGCAAGCTCTCACACTTTGGCAGAAGTGACACTGAAGTAAGGAAAGCGGAGCTTTGCCGGAGCCCGAGGCGAGCTTAGATGTCAGAGCGTCCCCGCGATGGTGTGGGGCTGGGTGCAAGGGCAGGGGGAGGCGTGAGGGACGTGCGCAGATGAGGGAGCCAGAGCTCAGCGCTCCTTTTGGGACCCCAAATGTGGGTTGCGGGATGTGCCCTGGGTTCTTCGCTCTGCCTGACGCCAAGCTTGCGGCAACTCCTGCCGCCTGCCTTGAAGGCGAGTTTCTGCCAGCCTGAGCCTCACCGGGAAAACCTGAGATGCTTTGGGTCTTTTCTGCTGCCATCGCCCAGTATTAAACTGGTTAAATCAGACCTCCCAGCAAGGAGCCCTGGTTTCTAGTGGAGATGGTGGGCTGGGACAGCCTTTGCTGTGATTCACTGCAAGCTTTGTGGTTCCCCAAAAAACCTGAAAATGGCTCAGTGCGTTGCTCAGCTTTGGTCAAAGATTTGCAGGAGGAGCTCCACTTGGAAGCAGTCCCCCATCTTCTAAGCCCGGCACCTCCTTGAGTCTCCTTTCCACCTTCCTGGTACTTCCCCATGAGCTGAGAACGAATAATTTAATACAAACACAGTTAACAAGAAAACGCAGAGACTTGGGAAGAGGTTTGCAGAAATAATCCGTATTATCCCCACTGGCCGTAACCGGCCGCTGTCACATCTTGCTTCTGACCTTTGCTGTCTCCCTTTCAAGTTTGAGCTCTTCCTCAACCCTCAGCGTGGCTGTGAACGTGTCACAAATACCCGGACTTGCCCAGACGGTCATGATCCATGTGTACCTGCAGCCCGGCTCCCCGGCAAAGCCTTTTTGCTCGCGGTCTGCGCTTCTGCCTTTAGAAAGAGAGAGACAAGAATATGCATTTAAGATTTGCATAGGAACATGCAGCTGTTCCACCAAAAATGGATAATTGTTCTCCCTTCTGTGAAGTTAAACAATAAGAAGTGCCAAACTGCAGTTGCCATTGCTGATTTTTGTGCACTCAGCTGCATATTTTATGCATGTAGATTAGTTCCAGATTTATGACGGTTTAACTGTTAATGCCTGCGCTAATCAGGCCAGGTTGCAGTTGCTGTGGAAACTCTAACTTTGAATTTTACGTAAAGTTCTGCATTGCATTTAATGCTTTTTTTTTTTTTATATATATATTTAATGCCTCATGGTGAAAACAGAGAGGGAATCAGCGTTGAAAATAAAAGTGCCTTTGGGCAGAAAACAAGTGTCAGCAAAGAGAGTAATTTTTCTGGAAAGTTATGATGTCTGGGAAAATAAGGGTTTGTGATAGAGTGCCATCTTGACCACAGCTGTATAACTATTATTGTAAGGGTGTAACAACTATTATAGCTGCTGCAATACTGTAATAAAGAAAACAGCTGTATAACTTATAAATGTCCTGAAAATATAGGACCGAAGTTCTCGGGTCTGTAGATATTCCTTTAGGTGGGCAAATGGAATCGCCTATGGGCGTTTGATGGGAAAATAGCTTGGTGCACAATTTTACCCATACATTTATTTTTATTTTTTTTTTCTTTCTTATTTCCAGAATACACCAGTGGGCACTCCGATTTTCATAGTGAACGCCACAGATCCGGACCAGGGAGCAGGAGGCAGCGTGCTTTACTCCTTCCAACCTCCTTCCGATTTCTTTGCCATCGACAGCGGCCGTGGCATCGTGTCGGTGATACGGGAGCTGGACTACGAAGTGACTCAGGCGTACCAGCTCCAGGTCAACGCGACGGTGAGTCTCCTCCTGCCTTCTGTGGGAGAGAAGGTGTTTTCGGGAGGGACTGCAATGAGGAAGGAGCTGCTGCTTGCTGCTTATTTTATTGCCCTCCTCTGGCTTCTTCTCGGGCACATCCAACATTTTGTGCTTGGAGAGGTATTATATCAATGTGGTGTGTTTCAAATCACTGCTGGTGGAGCTCAGCTGCACCTCTCCAGCAGCATCTCACGCATGTCAGGGGCTCGTGCGTAGAGGTGAGCAGCTCCCTTGGTGAAGAAAAAACAGTACAGGGCATACAGACCATTAAATTCTCCGGGCTCATTCCTTCTGCATCACGGCTTATAGCAGATGGATTCACCTGTATTAAACCCCCCGACTGTCACTTAGCAAACACTGAGTTCAGACATCATGGGTTAAAATTTTGGTGGGCAGAGGAGGAGAAACCAAGATCCTAATTGCAGTTGATGTCACTGTACAGGGAGGGGACCCCTGGGAGAGGGTCCAGGTGGCCACCATGGCAAATTCCTGCCCTACCCCAATGGGAAACTTCATTCCTGGTGTCAAATCTGAAATGAGCTTGATAGGGAGCACGTGAATGAGGATCACCACACAAGCAGGCTGTCTGGTGGCTCCTTTCCCATCTCACATGCCACAGAGGAAGGTGAAATTCAACCCTAGTATACATCTGTCCAACTGTGCATTCAGGACAGGGAGGGGGGGAACCCTTCCCGACCCCTCCAGGCAGGCGGCTAGAGCTCTTGAAGCATGTGATTTAATCAAGATCATTGTCTTGATGCAGACCCACAAATGTCAGGGGGACAGGGAGGGCCGTGTGCGGCTGCTTTGCTCTGCGCAGCCACGGAGGCTGGGCGCTCGCGGGCTGCGGGCCCACGGGCAAACAGCTCAACCTTTCGGCTCATTCCCTGCGTATTCCGGGCTGTGGCATTTTCCCCAGAAGCTTTTTTTTTTTTTTTCCTGAAAAATACCTTGTTTTATTTTAAATACCCCGGTGAAAAGAAGCCCTCTCCGTTGTTTGTGTCCTTAGCAGTCCCTGTCACCCGCACGCTTTCCCAAGATGCGGCTACTGGACTATCTAGCAGCTTAGAAAATGCGGGACCAAACACAAGCCCCAATGGAAGCGTGCTTTTCTTCCACATGTCTGATTCTGGGTTACCTCGAGGACACTAGGATGCCACCTCGGTCCCTCCAGCTCCATCTAGCCCCGTATCCCAGGTGCAGTTACCGGCAAAGATAAAATGGGGGCATTAGGTACTCGCTACCTAATATGCCGCTGGCTTCTAGTGATTTCCAGCTCAGGGAGTTCAAAGACTTAATATTTAAGTCTTGGAACTGGGCTTGATTGCAGCTGTGGGAATATCTCCTCGGCTCGGTCACAGGGAGCTGGTAATTTCCAGCAGCAAGGCAACAAGAAACCCCGGGACAAAGCTCAGGCCCGGAAGGAGGATGAGTTGCAGCAGCGTAGCAAGGAGCTGGAAGAGCAAATGCGGTCTCTTGCCTGCCTGATGACCTGTTTGCCCCATCTGGAGTGGGAACTGGGGTGATAGTGAATTGGAGGTGGCTTCAAGAAGAGCTGTGGAGCCTTAATTCCAGGCAGGAAACATTTCATCTCGGGAATGTGGGGCAGAAAGAATGTGGGAAAGGGCAGTGTGAGGGAACTTGAACCGCGCTTGCTTTTTCAGTGCTATATGTAGTATTTTAACGAAAATTTATTTAAGAGGCGAAGGAAAGGGGGGAAAAAAAACATTATCTGAAGAAATGATAGACTTCAACCTGATAACACTACCAGCAGAGCGCGAGTCGGAAATAAACATCCATCCAGGCCATAAACGCTGAGGCCTGCAGGTTAAGAGGATAATGTACAAGCTGTGTTGTTGAATACGGTTTAAATTAACATTAATCTCCTGGCAATCAGTCCTTGCCGCTGTTCAGAGCCATTTTGCAGAAGTGTGTGGTAACCTCTAATGGTCGCCTTTTACCACGGCGCTTGCTTAGGGGGTAAGAGGAGACTTATTTCCTTCCCTTTGTGCGTTGTCTCTTTGCTCCTGCCCTTTTAGCGAAGGGTCACTTTTGAGCACCCGTGGGACATGGCAGCGGGGCACTGCCAGGACAAGCTGGTGGTGGCGGGCACTGCTGTTGCGTTGGCTGCCGGAGGAGGGTCTTGCTCTGGGACAGCGCTCGCGTCTCCGTCCTGATGGGTTGTGATGTGTTGCAAGAGAGATGATGCTCCTGCTCAGAGCGTTGAGGTGTTCAAGGGCCACCGCAGCTTGGCTTGCCCAGGAGGGCGAAGGTTTGCAGTTTATCGGAGCCAAAACCATTAGCCCAGTAGAGAGGAGGTTGCTACTGGGAGGGTGCATCCTGCGGTTCAGGTTTCCACTCTGCCTTCCATGTGAGAGCTGAGGCATCCTACAGAACCAGAAGCAGCGCTTGGCATGTGTACCCTCTGCCAAAGCTTGGGGCAGCAAAAATACAGAAGAGAATAAAGCTGTGATGGCAATGCAGCCCGCAGGGTTCTGAAGAGCAGTAGAAGCATGAAGGAGCTGGTGGGCTTTGTCGCGTTCCAGATGACGGAGCTCAAGCTGTGCAGAGGCATCGGTGCTGGGAGGGGGGGATGAGATGCGCTGGCATGAGAGTCCGCTGGCAACCACACCTGGGTCCCACGGTGCGGAGGTGCCCTAGGCTGCATCTGCATTAGAAGGGAATTTCTATTTTGAAGTGTGTGTTGAACATACACTTCTTTTTCACCCAAAATGCGATGAAAGCTAAATTGGCGCTTGCTTTATTTTAAATGGCTTACGCTGGAACGAAATGCATATTGTATTTCAGCCTAGGGGGAGGTACGGTGGACAATAATTCCAGCAGGTGGCTTGAAAAAGAGATGATTACCTGGACTATTCAGAAATTTTGACCCAGCCGCAACTGTGAGAGACTTAATGCTGTTGAATAATTCTATTTTTCTGACAGAAAATCCTTTCTCTCCCCCTGCCAACCCTTGGTTTGTTTTTTTCTTTTCCAAGGACCAAGATAAAAACAAGCCGCTGTCTACTCTGGCCAACCTGGCAATCACCATTACAGACGTGCAGGACATGGACCCCATCTTCATCAACCTTCCCTACAGCACAAACATCTACGAGAACTCACCTCCGGTAAGGGCTGCTGCTTCTTCTTCGTTCCAATGTCTGTGACCGTGGTGTTGCACCAGGGGGCAAGGGAGGATGGAGCCAGGTTGTGGGACAGAAAGCACAAGGTATCCCCAAAAAGCTGGAGGAAAACCTCCTCTTTGCAGAGATATTTGTCCTTCCTTCCTTCCTTCCTTCCATCCATCACCCTGTTGTCTTGCTCTGCCCTTTTGGGTGCAAAGAAGAGCTCTGTTTCCACGCTGAAGTGCAAATGCTCTGAATCGCGAGATCCCAAAGGCATCCCACGAGAGGCAAACCTTTTTCTTTCTGAAACAACATGTTTCAAGCCAGCTCCAAAATATTTTGCCCTTTTAAAAAAAAAAAAAAAAAAAAA
>VUYV01000220.1:107386-224754 GCA_008711295.1 Anarhynchus alexandrinus
AAAAAAAAAAAAAAAAAGAAAGGGAGCCTAAGCAAGGAGGTTTGGGAAGCCTGAAACCCAAATGAAATATTTTCCTGAATTTTTTTCTTAAATATTACAAAGGCTTTCTGTTGTTCTTAGCACACAGTCACTGCATTTCCTCCCCACAGCGTATACGCACGCCGTTTCTAGCAGAAAAGTTGAAGAAAAACATAAACCTTCCAGAAATGAGGCAGTTTTGAAAATGCCAGAATCATCAGCCATTTCAGCACTTTGAGCGTTTTCCCCCAGGTTTTGCCAAATTGATCCAATCATTTTAGTTCTTCTGAAACTCGGTTTGTCAGCAAACTAGCTGTTTGTGGAAAACGTCTCCCGCTTTCTAAATACAGCAGGGCTTTTTTTTTTTTTTCCCTGTAGCAGACGGCGGGGGCGGCCTTGGCTTTGGGAGCTGTTGATAGCTCTGCTCCCAGCAAGGATGCCCAGGACCTTCATCCCAAACACCAACCCTCGTCAGCAGCATCCACCTTCCCAAGGCACGGCTGTGTGTCACATCGCTTTGTCTATAGGGCAAATCATAGAATCATAGAATGGTTTAGGTTGGAAAGGACCTTGAAGATCATCCAGTTCCAACCCCCCTGCCATAGGCAGGGACACCTCCCACCAGACCAGGTTGCCCAAGGCCACGTCCAACCTGGCCTTGAACACCTCCAGGGATGGGGCCTCAACAACCTCTCTGGGCAACCTGTTCCAGTGCCTTACCACCCTCAAAGTGAAAAACTTCTTCCTAATGTTTAATCTAAACCTGCCCTCTTCCAGTTTCAAGCCATTCCCCCTTGTCCTATCACTACATGCCCTAGTAAAAAGTCCTTCCCCAGCTTTCCTGTAGGCCCCCTTTAGATACTGGAAGGCCACACAAAGATCTCCCCGGAGCCTTGTCTTCTCCAGGCTGAACAGCCCCAACTCCTTCAGCCTCTCCTCATAGGAGAGGTACTCCAGCCCTCGGATCATCCTCGTGGCCCTCCTCTGGATACGCTCCAGCAGGTCCATGTCCTTCTTATTTTGGGGACTCCAGAGCTGGAGGCAGTAGTCCAGGTGGGGTCTCACGAGAGCGGAGTAGAGGGGCAGAATCACCTCCTTTGACCAGCTGGCCACACTTCTTTTGATGCAGCCCAGGATACGGTTGGCCTTCTGGGCTGCGATCGCACATTGCTGGCTCATGTTGAGCTTCTCGTCAATCAGCACACCCGGGTCCTTCTCCTCAGGGCTGCTCTCCAGCCATTCCCCACCCAGCCTGTATTTGTGCTTGGGATTGCCCCGACCCAGATGTAGGACCTTGCACTTGGCCTTGTTCAACTGCATGAGGTTGGCTTGGGCCCACGTCTCCAGCCTGTCCAGGTCCCTCTGGATGTCATCCCTCCCCTCCAGCGTGTCTACCTCGCCACACAGCTTAGTATCATCAGCAAACTTGCTGAGGGTGCACTCGACCCCCCTGTCCATGTCGCCGACAAAGATGTTGAACAGTACAGGTCCCAGTACTGACCCCTGAGGAATGCCACTCGTCACTGGTCTCCACTTGGACATCGAGCTGTTGACCGCAACTCTTTGAGTGCGACCATCCAGCCAGTTCTTTATCCACTGAGTGGTCCATATTTTCGCATATGGATGGAAAAACCTTCCGTCCTAAAATCATGGTGTGGTAGGCATCCATACCACACATGCATCCCGTAACACCTGTGGTGCACTGGATCCCAAACGCCTGATGGCTCAGTTCATGCAGTGGTAGAAGGAACCCCAACTTGCTTCACTTTACGCCTTTTTATTCACTTTGGAGTGAAGTGCTGGCTCTGACGGCACGCAGAGTGCTGGATCAATAGGGCTGAGTCCTACTGTCACAAATCCCGCGGGCAGACAGCACATTACCTGTCTGCCGGCCTGCAGATGGCCAAAAAATGGCTTCATGAATTACTTTCGTGAAGTGAAAGTTTCAATGAGCTTCAGTGCTGTTGAGATTAAGGAGTATTTCTGTGGCGGGCAGTATGAGCTGCAGGGAAGAAAAAAAACGCTCCTTAGTTCACCCTTAACTGGGCGGAAAAAAGCCTTATGTGAAATTTTAGAAATGGAAGTCCCATGAGTATCAAAAATTATAGACCGCATCACCTGCCTGGAGTGACCCGGTATGCAGGAAAGGGGATGTCTCTCAAATTAATGATACATAATAAGGCTGGAGCTTAACAATCTTGTTGTGTTGATACACCGATGTGCATCACAGTTAATCCGAGAACGTATACCGTTTGCAGTAGGCAAAGCAGCAAATAATTGCTGTGTTAGCTGGAATAGGGAATGATTGAAGGAGCACACACCAAACTGTGAGTGGTTTTCTGACAGGTTTAGAGATTTTAATTTCTCTTGGCCCCATGTAACGTCTCTGAGGGCATTGAGGTATCCAAGATGGATAGGTGCCACCAGAGCCATGGTGAAGAGGAAGACTGCTGAACACGGGTAATGTTTTGAGCGGTATTCCTCTCTGGTTTGGACCCAAAGGAGCATCCTTCATGGGAGAAATCTCCACTGCTGAAAGAAGGACGTGGTTTGCTATTGTAGGACAGGGGTTTAACACGCATTTTCGTCTCTCCACTGGAAGTCTCCTCGTCAGCTCTTGCCCTACCACCCGAGGGAGTCAGCTACAGTGGGGAGTGGGCGCTGTCACCCAGCAGATATGTATATCGATGTATACAGATATGTATATATCCTTTGCTTACCGAAAGGATAACAGGAAATTTGGGTGAGGAGTCTGGGTTTGGCCAACTTGTCCAAAACCAGGCTTCCAGGTCAAGCTAAATGGGCTGCGGTGCTTTTTTGGGTGATGTTTGCCCTTGCCGTCTGGCCCAGCAGGTCAAAATACCCTCAAGGCACTTCATCCCAGCCCCAAATCTACGGAGCGGAGACTTGCTGCTGCTCCATGCTCCGTCTCTCTCTCTTGCCTCTCTTTTTATCTGCGGTGCACAGCATGTCTGTGTTCCTCTATCAATGTATCAGGCGAGAATACCTCATCTAAAGTGTATACATTACCTAATAAAATCCTTCTTATTTGGGATTATTGCATCAAATTTTAATTTCCTCACTCGAGTAACAGCATGTCAGCCAGCCCGTCAGTGAAGAGCCGATAGAAGGTGAAAAGAGTGGATAAACTGCAGCAAATTACCGCAAACAGATCTCTATCAGCCCTTTGACTGGAATTGACTGGAATTAAGAAGTGAGAAATAGGATTTTTTATTTTTTTTTTCCCTTGCCGTGGCAGCTTTCTGAAGCGCTCCCCCCTCCTCCTGCTGCTGCAGCGCTGGGCTGCGCTTTGCCTTTCAAGTCCCTAATCCTGTAAGAGAAGAAGAAGAAGAAAAAAGGGGTGGAGGGGCGCGAGAGGGGAGAGAAGTGCCATTGTAGCTCGTGTTTTTCTCAGGCCGGGATCCGGTAGCATAATTTAGCAGCGTTTTGGGCACATGGTTATTCAGACACTGAAAAGAAAGTAATTTCTCATCAGGCGGTGGAAGAGGGCCCGGCGGGGAGAGACTTTGCTGTCCCTGGAGGTGTTGTATCTTTTTTCCTGATGATGTTTGTCATGCCAGCGTGCCTCAGACGTTTCTCCCAGGGCATGCAAGTGCCCCAAGGCTGTCTGCGGCTTGGCGGCATTGTATTTTTCATCCTCGGAGTCTGTGGGTGTCTGTCCTCACAGCATCTGTAGACTGGGTAGCATCGTTGTCGTTCTACAGACAAGTTGATAGGGGCTGGAGAAGAGGAGCCATCTCCCCTTGCAGAGATGCCGATGGTCTGATGACCCCCTACTTTTGGACCTCGGCTGGTGCATGGGCCAGGCAGCATCGCTGCTTCACTTTGGGGGTGAAAGAGGAGGAATCCACTCACTAAGAGGCAAGCCAAGGCCTGTGAAAGTGCTTTATCCTTCAGGGAGCCATGCAAAGGCAAGAAGAGTGACCAACCCCACCGGTGCTTGGTCCCAAGACCAGCGGTTGTATTCCCTTGCAGTAGCATGCTGCAGATACATGTCAGATATCATTAAAACACTTGTAATTCTTCAGCACCATCCCCCTCCTCTTCAAAAACTCCTTGGGTTAAAGAAATAATGTAGAATCAGTGCTATTTTTGCCCTAGAGTCTCAATAGCTCCAAGTTAATTCTTTCTTACAATATTTCCAGCCCATCAGTGTGAACACTTTATTAAAAGCTCAGGGTTTTATTAAAAAAGGATTGATTTACCCCTGCCCCTCTTCAAAAAACCCTCGGATTTTGTTTGGATAATGTGCCATTCTTTATTTTCTTTGCCTTTTTTTTTAAGCATAGGCTTTTCCAGATTATTACTTTTCTAAACCTTCTTCCTCCTTCCCTAGAGGGAGAGGGTTATTCTGTTCTGGTGCTTCAGTGTCTACCCACAACCCATGTCCTTTCCTTGCCGCCGCTGCCATCTGTGGTAGGCAGGCGCGTTGTTACTTGCTTTTAAGAAACGTTGGGAATATTTGGGAGTTTCCAAGAGCCACGGGTTCACAGCGCAAATACCTGGGGTTGAGCCCTGGGCAGAGCTGTTGGCACTGGAAGTCAGCTTGGGGTTTCCAGGAGCAAGTGGAAGCCTTGCCAGATGTGTTTGGCTAGAGATGGAAGGACCGTGCCCTCCAATTTAGGGGTGCAGCTGGCTGCTTATGGGGGCCAGAGCACAGCATCTCCTGCCTTTGTCGTGGCAAAGACCTAGACAGCCAAAGGAATAGAGTTGTGGTCTGATTTTGGAAGAGAAATGGGGGATTGTTGAGATGTGGTTGGCGAGAGGTTGATCTTTGCCATCATGGGATGGCCATGATCAAGTTTTTTTGGGGGGGTGTTTTCCCATTTCTTGTCTTTTCTCTCTGGTTAGTTATCTCTTCTGCTATGGTGGGCAAGATGCTTCATGATCATCACGGGTACTAAGAGATGAGTATAGCCTGTGTGTTGCGTCACATTTTGCATCACGTCGTCTCCCCATCTCACTCAGATACGTGCTGAATGGGAATACTCCTTCCTGTTGACTGTGTTGAGTGATTGTGCTCTGAGGCTGTCTGCATCAGTTGTTACCACTCACTACAAAACCAGAAATGGCCACCAGCGACACGGATAAACATTATGCCTATCCTGTGGCACTTGTTCAGCCTCTTCCCCAGAACCATCAAGATTGGCCCTAAACACTGTGTGGATGCTGGGGGAGGGATCATCCATTCCCAGGAGATGGGATCTGCTAGTCTTGTTGCTATTGGAAGCCTCTTGCGAAGAAGCTGGCAGGAAGGATGGAAACCAGGTGGGCTGGGAAGAGATGTCCAGGTCCCTTCCCCTGTTGTGATTCCAGTAGATGGCATCCAGGAATGGTAGGGAGCTCAGCCCCACTCTGCCACTTGTTTCTTGGTCAACGGTGAAGCGTGGCTCATCCCCAGGATGGGCTGGCGAAGGAGCTTGTGGAGAAGGAGAAGACACGCAGGGGCTGCAAGATGAACAGGCAGATGCAAATAAACCCGGTCTCAGAAAAAAGCAGCATGGAAGCCATCATCACGGGCTTGCCAAGGACCAGGCGAACCTTACTAGCAGCCCTCATTCTTGGGATCAGATGCCTGGATAATTTCTTTCCTCCGGACATCTCTATGGCACAGGCTGCTGAGATATCTGAATGAGATTCCCCCCCCTCCTCCTCCCCCCTCCCAAACTTTCCCGGCCGCAGCATCTGCGCTCATCCTTTTATCTCTCCCACCAGCCTTTCCCCCCTTGGCTCCTGCAGGAGGGTCCTTGCTCGCAGATAAAGCGGCAACGGTAGGCCCATTGCTATTCCTGGGCCGTGGCGGGAGCCCTGCCTTCTCCCGCAGCTGCCTTCCCTTTGAAATGTGCCGCACGGCAGGCGGCACTTATCAATCTGCGCCGCTGCCTGCCCTTCTTGACAGGCGACGAGCTGAGCTGTCGGATGGACCCAGTGCCTTCACCCACCGCCCCTGCCATGGAGGAGCTCCCGCTTCACCGGGGAGCCAAGGGGGGCTCACGCTTGCCCCGTGGGGATGGCCGATTAGAGCAGGATAGGCTAGGGGAGAGCATGCTGCATTGCATACCTCTCCTTTTTTTCTCTACTTTGCCTTGCCCTCCTTGTTGCATCCCTTGTTGTGCTCTCCCACCTGCTCCTTTCCTACTTTTCTCGTGCTTTTTAGCTCTCCTTTGGAAAGGAGAGTTATTGCGGGTGATTTAGAGGCTCTCCGGCGGCTGCTGAGCCTCACCAGCCGAGTGCTGCTCAAAGGCCAGTGACCTGGGATTTATGGCTAATGTTCTCGGTTAATAACGTGGATTTACTTAAGGAGTCTATTGAAATGCTCTCGGAGATCAGGGAAGGGGCAGATCTGCCTGGCCCCGGGAGCCTTCTTTATGGCCAGCAGCGGCAAAATGTCTCCATGGAGCCCACAGGGGCATGGCTTTGAAAGCCAGGGAAGACAGCAAGTCCCTGCTTTCCACCAGTGATGTTTCTGCAAGAGCTTTCCCTTTGGCCTTCAGCTGATGGATTGCAGGGCAAAGGCAACGCTGCCGTCCCACCATGTTCCCTTGTTAGATATGCAAACGCCTCTTTTGACATTTCCTTTGAGGGCAAAAAAGGGGAAAAAAAAAGAATTAAAATTGCTTCTTTTCCCGCTGTTGATAAACCAACAAAAAAACAAGAACAGCTGAGTTGTAAATTTTTTCACACTACATTAATTTATGTGCATGTGCGCGTGTTTGTATTCACATGGGCTCACTGCAGCGCTGGGGAGGGAAGTACAGCTTACGGAGTTGACATAAGCACACCATGTTTTTATTTAAAGAACTAAACAGGAATTTTGGGTCGCTCTTACATTCTTCATTGGTTTTGGGGGCATTCTTGGCCTCGTGGACCTTTCTGCTTTGCTGTAAGAAACAGCTCTGTCCTGCAGGATGGAGGGTGAGGTGGATGGGCTGGGCAGGTGTAGAAGCTCCTGCCTGTGGGCAATCCCCTGTTCTCAGCATCTCTCTAACCCTCTTCCTCCTCCTTAAAGGTTTCAATTAAAATCTCTGTAGCTGCCTTGGTTAATTATGCAGCAGGATGCCCATGGCCAGGGTGAGCATCCCTTGTTGCCTGGAGTGCCTTGTCTGAAGAACACAGCGGGAGAAGAGAACCAGATGAAACTGGGAAGCCAGTGGTAGATAAAACTGGTGTAGCGATCAGTGCTGAAGCTGGTGGTGAGGGGGAATTGTTGCCTTTGGTTCTCAAGGGACTGCAGGGTGAAAATCTCTGCGTTGGAGGAACGTGTGCTTTTGCTTGGGGGCCAGAGCCTCAGCCTGTGATGCTGCGAGGAGGCATGTCCTGGCTTTCCAATGATGGACCTTCAGCGTCTCCTTCCTCAAGCACCAATAGCTGTGCTCACCATGCTGGCCTTGCTTCAAAGCCTCCCCCTCCGGGCAGAGGACAAATGAATCTGGTGGGGCTCTCTCTGGTCCCTACAGACACGTGCCCTGGTAGAAACCTCCTCCGTGGTCCAGATCAGCCTGCTCGGTGGTTTGGTTAGAGGACATGCTCTGCTGGTCTTGCCTTCAGCATCGCCAGCTACGCCTTGGGGTGGGTTAGCAGAGTTTTGCAGCATGCACGAGAGGGATGAGTGGTGAGCCTGAACTGCCCCGAGAAGCGGGGATGGGACTTTTCCATGATGCGCCTTGTCCTTGGACAGGTTGTCCTCAGCATGTGGCCCATGGGAAGAGGTGCGATGCCTTGGCAGGGGTGCCCCGCAAGCCCCAGCAGCGCTGGGTCGGGGTGGCTGTAACGTGTGTCTCCTCTTCTTCCCCAGGGTACCACTGTGCGCATGATAACGGCGATCGACCAGGACAAGGGCCGTCCCCGGGGCATCGGCTACACCATCGTCTCGGGTAAGTCACAGGGGGACGCGGCGGGGAGCCGGGCAGGGCTGGAGGAGCCAGCCCTGCGATAACTCTTCGTACATCCCGTGCCTGGGCAATCATTCTTGGCCAAGTTTCTCCCCGACTGTGCTGCTCGCTCTTTCCATTTGTCGCTGCTAATTGCTGTAGCCTACTGCTACGGCGGAAAGCTTTCGCCCCTCTGAAGAGCTCGTTTTGCCTTCGATGCTGCTGGAATGCGTTGTTTGTGGCGTCTCCCTTTACTCCAGCAGCAGACTTTATTTCTAACAGATTTGATGATATCTCGTAGCGAAACCTTTCAGTCCTAATGACGGCACCGCAAACAGCTCCGCTTCACACGATGCTCCAGAGCAGACCTGCAAGGAGCCAAGCGTAAAACTCCTGTTGGCGGTGCAGTGGTTATTGTTTAGGGAGAGAATGGGACTGATTACGGGGCTGAACGGCTCCTGATGGTTTCTGTGGCGTTTCCCAAAAGCCTCCGTGCCGAGGGCTGGCATCCCAAAACCTTTGACAAGCTGGGAGGCAAGCGGGCTGGACCCGCGAGGGTGCGGGGCTAGAGAATGAAGCTTAATTAGAGCAGCGGAGGGGTTTCTGTCTTCTGATAGGCAACACGCATCAATCCTGCCTTCGCAGACTGGCCCTGAAGCCCAGGGAACCCTTCCCTGTGTGCGTGGGTAGCTTGCTGATACTGATGTAGCCGGTTACCTGTGGATCTCCGCCGGGCAACGCTTGGCTCCTTTGGGTCCGTAGCTTGTGGACCTCTTCTGGTGGCAAAAGAGCCAAGGGCAGGGCAGTCTGGGCGGGCGTTTCCAGAGAAAACATAGCTGTGTTTTGAAAAGGCTAATTTTTGGAGCTGGACCCATCTTATTTAGGATGCCTTTATTTAGGTAAGCCTCTGCCATATCCAAGGCAGGCTTTGATGCTCGCTGGGCTGCGCTCAGATGCTGCTTTGGTGGGGCTGTGCCTCGGGGACAGACAGACAGACACGCTGGTCAGGTTAACCCAGGAGCGACAGACCAGCTTGTGGTGGGTCTGGGTTGTAACCTTATTTCTGGCGTTGCTTTTCGGGGGCGGGGGGATCTTCACAGCAAGAAACGGCAGCGGTGCCTCCTCTCCCTGCTGTGCCCCGTGCTTTGGGCTACACGTGCGGAAATAATTTCCCAGTTTCTCCTCCTCAAAGCCCAGCCGGTTCAAACGCTCTTCTCATCAACCTCTCGGGTCAAGGTGATTTCAGCCGGGCTTTCAAGTCCGCTGATCCTGACTGTGAGTATCCAGGTCAGTCCGCCTTTGAAGAGGCAAGGATTATTTATTCCTCTAATTCCCTTGGCAATTTATTCTAATGTTCCCCTGGCATGAATTAAAGGAGAGATTCCCCCAGATTGCGTGTATCTGCTGGCCGAAGTGCAGCGGGGACTTTCTTTTGGCTAACACAGGTCCCTTTTCACTGGGGACCGGACTGAAACCTCAAACTAATTTTGTTGAGGTTGCTGAATTACCATGGGGAAGGTAAAAAAAGCCTTCAGTTTACAAAATCCTCATCCGGCTCAAAGCCTGAAGGTGCTCAGGGGCTGGAAATCACCCTCGTCCTGTTCTTACACCCTCCTTTGGGCATCAGCAGATGGCCACAGACTGTTTTTCTGACCCGGTATGCTGTAGGTATCTAGTTTTCCCTCGTCAGCACTGGTGCAATACGAACAGCTTTGGGTTTCCAAGATGGTTTAATGTGATGGTTTAAACCTATATAAACAACCGTGCAATCTATAGAGGGTTAATTTGCTAAACGCACCCGTCTGCTCATGGTCACACCATGACCAATTCTGCTGGTCACAGCTGCTCTACTGAGGCAAGGAAACAAGACCTCGGAGCCTGGATTTTTACCTGGAATGTTCGCATCCTCTCTTATTTTCATGTCTATCATCGGTTTTCCTGCGAAACAGCCACGGCGCGTCCCCTTTGCGAGCGTCCCCCGCTGGGCGCCCGGGTAGCCGTCAGCCCGGGGGTTACGGGCGGGCGGAGGGATGGTGGAAGGGAGCCAGGCACGCTCCGGCAGCTCGGTGGTGGCAGCGGGGTGCAGAGTGACAGGCAAGGCGGATAGGCGCAAACAGCCTCGCATCTGCTCGCGTGTGCCAAAAGCTTAATCCCTGCCCCCGGTCCCGCCTGGCGGGGGGCAGCTCTCCTATCGGAAAATCAGGCAGAGCACATCAAAGAGTGATTAAACTGCTTTGCATTATTTATTTTTTTACTATGATTTTTTTTTTCCCCCCAAACATGAGAATCGCAGAGTGTTTTCATAACTGGCAGGAGTCCTGTCGAAACCAGTATCTTGCAAAGTGGTGGTGCTGGGGAGGGATCAGCTGGTGGACAGACCGAGGGATGTCTGTAGACACCCGCTATCAGCTCCTGCCTTCCTCCTCACCCTGCCTTCGACTTAAGGCAGAGGTTTCCAAAATCCCTGAAGTCAGTAGGGATGTGACTGCCTCCCAGGCTCTGCTTAAGGCATTCCCTTATACTTTCTGTGATTTGCTTCTTACTTTTAAAAGCAGACATTACCTTCTGATGTCTGAGAGTCTGAACACGGGAACCAGCCGCTAGCGTGCCTCCAAAATCCTGCTCACCCAAAGCAAGCGATTTTTTTTATTATTTTATATTTTTTTGGCAGGCAGGTAAAGCCTAATTAACTTGTCATTATGCTCAATCATGATGGTAAAGGTCAGTGAGCAGATTTTGTGCCTGAGCTGGTAAATTTTTATGGCGATTTTGNAGCAGGCTAACATATGGGAATGGGGAAGCAAATTAAATTAGAAACCGACCGTAAGCAAAAGTGAAAATGGTCGGCGGAGGTAGTAATTATACCTGGCTCCTCGGCTCCCTTCCGCCAGGGGAGGCGGCAGTGATGCTGTTCCCATTTCACAGCAGGGATGGGCGATGCCTCTCCCCGTCTCCCCCAGGTTTTCAGGCACAGGGCTTGCATGTAGCTGTTCTGATTTTACCAGCTGGGGTGGAATACACAGCAGTGAGAAAGCTGAAAAGCCACCTAGCCGTTTATCATCTCTTTGGTATTAATATCTAAAGCATCAGTATGATTTGGAGACGGGGTATAAAAATTAATTTGGGATTGCCAGCATCCTGTTCGGCTCCAGCCCTTGGGTAGCTGCGCCTCGGGATATACGGCAGCAGCTCTTATTTATATGGCTATCTCCAGCACAAGGTCCTCCCGTGACAGGAAAACAATAAAACTTAAAAGATTAACCATAACCACATAAAATAAGACTGAAGAACCCAACTTTATGCCACCAGCTTACAAAGCTGTTAAGCTTGAAATGAGGGAGGAGCGCTGATCTCGCCATGTCACGGCTTTGCCTGGTTCTCCCGTCGGGGCGGATGAACCTGCCTGCACTGGGAATCATTTCCGTATCTTCTAGGGAAAATCCACTCAGTTGGTTTTCCCTCTTCCTTCCAATCTTGAGTGTTTTAACCCCATGCGAACCTGCCCGCCTTTTTTTTTTTTTTTTCTCCCCGCCCTGCGCTTTGCGAGAAGTGGGGTCACCACTCCGCGAAAGAACTCCAAATGGAGACCTCGCGACCCAAGCCCCTGGTGCCTACGGGCTGGTCGGTGCTGAGGCTCCCATCTCTCCCACGGGTGTTTCTGCCACTTTTCCCAGGCAAAAAGGAGAACTCCGGCATCCCGTGGCCGGCGCCGTGCGAAAACCCTCCCTCCCCAGTCGCTTTGGCAGGTTGGAGATGCTCAGCCGCTGAGGTCAGGGCTCTGTTTGAAGGACAGATAATTAATCCAGCAAAGTAATCCACGGCTCCTTTTTTGGCAGATTTATGGAGATAGCCTCTGTGCCGGGGACTCTGCCTCATCATCTTTCATTTCCCAGGCAAAGCGAGTGACTTGTTGTATAACACGACCTGTTCTAGATAAGGCTTTTCATTTAGGGGAACTCTCCGGTCTAACAGAGATTGATTTTTTTTTTTTTTTTTTTTTTTTAANCGGAGGGCCCCGGAGCTCTCGGCAGGATGAGCCCTGCAGACGGCAGTGTGTTTTCACATTTGCCGCTGCTGCACGTCGCCTGGGGCGTGGGGAATCCTTTGGCTCCCTAAGAGAAAGATTTATTTTTTTTATCCTGAATCAAATGGCAATTTAATTAATAGGCAGGAGGGGACTTTGTCCTGCAAGCTCTTGTTAAGAAAACATATTGTATGACTGCAGTCTTGCGCTTTGCTCCTTAGCGGTAAACTTTGGGTTTTATCTATTTTCAGGAGACTTTGAGTCTGGCACGAAGATGTGAAAGGTGACCTGTGCTGCTTGGGCAGGCGCCGAAGGGTTAAACCAGGGGAAAGGGGTCCCGGGGCTCTGCGAGATGCCCCCTGCCGTCAGTCTCTGCCTGCCTGACACGTTTCAGGCGCGGTGATGGATGGGCGACGGGAGATTGCACAAGGGCAATCCATATGTCCTTCCCGGGGCTTGGAAAGTCCTGCAGGAGCGAGAGGGGAGGGAGCGCGCAGGGATGAGCTGGTCCTTGGGGCTCTTCACAAACCCTTAGGACATTTGTATGGTTTCCTTTTTTTTCCAAAGTCGATTCTTTTAGGTGTCTGATGCAGTTTCTGGCGAAGCACAGTCTTCCTTAAGCCGGTGCATCCCAAGGGAAGCGCGAATTAAAAGTCATTATTAGCACAGTGTAATAGAAGCGTGAGTTACAAAAGCAAGAGGGAACGGTGTCTGAAAAGAATTGTTCTCCATCTTTCTTCTGGTTTTCCTGCTGAGGAATAAAATACCATATATAGAGAGAGATATATATGTAAAAATCAGCACGGTAGCGCTCAGAACACATTTCACATGGTCTTAACAGGTCTGGAGCCCCTCACTGCCTTCCTTCTGAAAGCACGGCACAAACCTTTGAGGTAAGGTTAAGTGGCCAAAAAGGGTTCAGCTGCTGACACCTCCCTTCGTATTTTGACCTGAGTTTATAAAAAAGGCAAGGCAAAGCGAACCGTTTCCCTGAGTCCCTTAAACCAAACATCAGGGAGGATCCTCAGAAACAGGACTTGCTGGTTTTAATATTCCCGTTGCCATTTGGTGTACATCCTGCCGTACATCCTGCCAGCTTTTTCCCCCTATCCGGATCGCTCGGCAAACTACTAGGGTGTTAAAGTCCTCATAAATTACACCCGCTGGGAGGGCCTTCCAGTGTGATTTAAAGGCAGTCATCACAGCAGAACATTTCTGTAGGAGGACACGCTGATGGGTGGAAAAGCGCCTCGCGCCGAGTTATCCATCAAGGGCTGTTTTTCCACCCTGCCAATGCGAGGGGATGAGGCAGCACGAAGAAGAGATGGTGGCTGTGGCCGCGGCCCCTCTTTTCTTGGCTGGGTTGCTCCCCATCTTCATCCCCGCCGCTAACAATGCTTCGCCGTCACGTTGGCGTCTTGCTTTGGCTCCCCGGTAATCCAGAAACCACTGGAAACGGAGATGGTTGGGATGATGGTTTGCGTGGCAGGTGGTCCCCCAGCAAATTGCCTTCGGTAATTAAAACTATACATTCCCATTTATGTGTAAATAGGAAACAGAAGCATGGGGGTTTTTTTTTGTTTATTTAACTTCCTGGCATTTAACGTGTGTTGGAGATGTTGGCAGCCGCTGGGAAAGGGCGAAGCTGTGCTGTCTCCCTCCATGTTGGCACCAGAGAAAACGGCCAGTTCTGAGATGGGTTTTGGCAGAAGATTTTCTGAAAGGGTGTTGAGCCTGGAGATGTGGGGTTTATGGTAAAAGCTGATTCAGACCTTGTTACCAGGCATCTTACAGCGTACTACTTTCGTGTTCTCCTGAGGAGTCTTCCTATTGCTGTGGGAGAGGCAGGAGAGGTGATTTTGGGGTCTCTACAGCCAGCGCAGGCACGGTAGTCATTAAGAAAGTGCCGATTTGATGTGTACGCATCCTTTGGCTGCGGGGTGAGAGCACCCACTTCTCCAGACCGGCCCGTTCTCCCCGAGAATGCACCTCCTGCACCCTGTTTATTAGGACCCAGATCCTCAGGTGGCAGATTAAATCGTTGTGTTTGCAGAAACGAGGGAAATAAACATTTACGGTAGTTCTCCCCGCGTTGCTCTGCTCTCTCGACTCACGACCCAGCTGTTGACTGCTCCTCCCGTAGCAGGTTTTAGGGATAGATTCATGGAAAAAGGAAAGGCTGGGAGGTGAAAAGCCAAGCCAGGCAGTGCTGGTGGTTTGCCTTCCCTTCGAACCACCGAGAGCATTTTAGATGACGTTGCGGGGGGCGTGAATGGTGGTTGTGGTCCAAGACCCAGCATCCTTTTGTGTGATGAATTACACTCAGAGCAGGAACATTTAAACTCTGCTGGGCTCTGTTCTCCTCTCTGGTACCCAGCTACAGCTCCCGGGGGTTTCAGGAGGGGGATTGCACCTCGGGTGATAAATCTCTCCTTTTATTTTCATGTACTGTATGTTCAGCTCTAAAAAAAAAAAANGCGCGAGCATTTAATCCCAGCTTCTTTTGTGGCTCTGCAAGATCAGAAATTCTGCCGCTTGTGCTGGAACAGGCAATTAAATCTTTGGGGGAAGATACTAAAAATGCCCGTTTGCAGAGCAGGCGTGTGCGGAGGAGTGCCGGCACACAGCTTTGGGTTTGGAACGGTTGTCCCAACGAGAGCTGCATCCTCAGGGAGTGAAGAACAAACCAAAGTCCAGAGCAGGAGAAACGGGCACTGGTTTTCTAGACCATCTTGATTTCACACGGAGCGAGGAAATAAAGCTCGGGTTGTAATAACCCCTTTTCCTTTGGAAATAACTCACTCCCTTTGAATTTAAGCGTGGGGCAAGGGAATTACCCTGGCGCGTTTCTCTGCATATATCGCACGGGGGCAAAAACTCAAGGTGAAGAGCAGCGAGGTGGTCACGGCAGCTGACGGACTATTTATACGATGATAACTGTGTCTGTTGCTGACTCTATGAACCACATCCAACAGCATCTATTTCGGTGCTGAGGAGCCCTGACGGAGCACATTTTGATTAATAAATTATCCGGCGCAAGGTGTGTGATGGGTTCCCCTTTCACATCTCATGAAAGTCATCCGCACCAAGTTCCAGCGGCTCAGCAAGCCCGGGGCCTTTCGAGAATGCGGCTCCCTGATACAAACAGCCCTTTGTGGTCGGAGAGGGGGAGAAAGGGTGGGAAAATTCTCCTGCACGGGGGAATCGGCTTCCTCTGCCTAACAGGTAGCTCTTCGCTAGAGCTGGGCGATAGCTGCATCTCTCTTCTATAGGTTTGAACGATGCTCAAAGGCCAAAGGGGTAGGGAGGGAGGAGGAGACATCAATGTCTTTTTTTTTTTTTCTTTCTTTCTTTTTTTTTTTCCCCTGGGTTTGAGCCAGTGTTTTTAATGGCCTTTTTAAACTGTGAGAGCATTGGCCGAGGGCAATTAAACATTACGGCCTCCATCTATAAAACCCCTCGTTATAGCAGTGTTGCTCCAAAATGATGCCTATGCCACCATCCGTTCCTCAATGAGCCTGGAAAAACACTGCCAATGGGCTGCTGCAATCCATCCCGTCACTCCCAACCCAGTGCCGCGGCGGTGCCTGCCTTCCCAGTCCCCTGCCTGGCCATGGTGGATGTAGGAGCCACTTCTGTCCCTGTACCTGCACACGAACAAGAGGGATGGGAAAGTTTTCCTTCTCCTTTTATCCGTGTCGTAACGAGAAGCTGGGCTCGTATGTCCCAAGCCAGCCTGTCCTCTGCCAGGTGAGAGCATTCATATTGCTGTCCCAAAGTTCATTGTTTGGTCTTTTTTTTTTTTGTTGTTCTCACCTTTCCTCTCTCTCTTTGAGTATTCAAAAACACCTTCTGCTTTGCTTTTCTTCTCTGTGCTCCCTTGTCGCTGCCCAAGCTTTCCCTTCCCATCATCTAATTCATACCCCATCTCTGATTCCTACCCTGGGTCTCTCTCCTGGTCTCTCCTGCTGTCTCTTTCCTTGTGCCGTGTCCAGCTCCATGGATCTGCAGTAGTAGCAGAGAGGTGGGAGTGGAGCCTGCCTTCCCCTGGGATGTCCCTCTCCGGGGCATGCTACCTCCTAGGCAACCTCACGTTTGTTTTCTGCTTTCCTCAAGACCATCTTTGCTTTCCCAGCACTTGAAAGCAGAGCTCTCCTCCTTTGCCTGATGAAAGACCCATTTATTCCTCAGCTTTGCCTGCTCCATGCAATGGGGCTGGGTTGCCTGGTTCTCTGTGAACGTGCCACATCTTTGGGTGGGGAAGAGGTGGAAGGCATGTAAGCTCTTGTTTAGCAGAAACTGGACCGTGGTCTTGCATTCCTTTCTCAAACCAGTCTTCATCTAGAAACACTTTTGTGGCTCAGACCAGACCTCAGGTGAGGCAGTAGATGGCTCAGGTAGGGCCATGTCCAGCAGCTGGTAACTCCTGAGCCAAGTTCAGTGATCCTTTCATTACCTGGTGGATGCAGAGCAGGAGGTTGCATGTGCCACAACGTCAGCACTGCTCATGGGAGAGCATGGGAGGGGGGACACGGAGGAGGGGGGCAGCAGGGGCACCTTTCTGATGGTCACTTTGCTTCCATGTCAAGTGCGACCACAATAGTTCCTGTCTGTGTCATTAAAACCATTTGCAGAGTGCAAACTTGGAAATGGAAAGGTCTGTGCTGTTCCGCATCCCCCGAGAAACAGGATTATCTGGGGATGGGGACTGGGTTTGACAGCCCTGCAAAGGTTCTCCATCCCGTCTGTGTTCTTCATCCCACGTCAGTGCATTGTGGTGTTGCTTCAAAGCCAGCAAAGAGCAAACCTCAGTTTGCTCCATTGGCATGCCCGGCAGGCAGTGCTGGCCACCAGCCACACAAGCCATTGGCTGGAGCATTGGGGCAGCAATGGTGTCCACCTGGCTCCGAGGCCACCATGGGCGTAGACCATGATGGAGCAAGCGCTGGGAGAGCGGTGGAACAGACAGATGGGTTGAAAGCCATCAGCTGGTTTGGCCGTCCACACCGTCGCCTGCAGACTAAGCTGCACTTAACCCAGGCTTGGCTTTGTCCTGGGTCAGGAAGCTGATGGAGAGATAACGGGGGAGAACCGGGTGGAGAGGAGAAATTAGACAGAGGTGGGGAGAGAAAGACAAAATTGGCTGCTTATCCCCCACCTATTTTTTTTTCTTTCCCTTGCTCTGAGGAAAGCGAAGACATGTGAAGATGATTAGAGAGATTTTCGCAAAGAAAGCATCTCGGGGGAAGGCGCATTGTTCGGCAGTGCGAGCACTTCAGCGGGGTCAGAGGAATAACGAAACAGTGGTTGGAGAGGCATTGTAGAGGAAATTATGAAAGGCCTCTGAGGGGATGGGTTTGGAGACACCTCTTTCCCTTCTGAGGCTAATTTGCAAACCCAGCAATTCCCTGCTCGAAGGCAGGTGCCCCGGAGGGCATCAGGCGTGTATCTGCCATCTGAGTGGGGTTGGGGAGGCTGAGTGAGAGAAAAGCCTCTGATGTGCAGCCTGGGGAGGGTATCTGGGTCCCTAATTTATTCATCTCTCCATCAAAAAAATGACTGTGGGCAAATACGAAACACATAACCATTGTCAGGACACAGCGCTCAATGCTGTGTTTAGTCCTTTGTGTCAAATTCCTGCCCCATTGACCTATTTCCACTGAAATCCTTTGGTCCGCGCATTTACAGATTGCTGTTAGCAGAACAGCATTTTGCGATTAAAAAGGTATTTTATTATGCCTTATATTAGGGGGAGTGTACCAAGATAGCCCTGATGCATAAACTTTACCATGGCAACATGGCATCCTGGAGCCTTTAAATGCCTCGCAGCACAATTTGATATATCTTGCGGCGTGTCCTTCAACCCCAGTATCAGGAGAAGTCTCCTAAAGAGTCACAGCCGTAAATTAGAGAGCAAAGGTGGGAAGTCAAGATCAAAAAGAGAGGAATCGTCCGAGGGAGGGGACTAGAGATCTTCATGTATGGTGGTGAAAAAAAGTTAGATTTAAAAAAACCCCAAGGCTGCCACTAATAATTTAAGTAGCCGCGCATCAGTTCATTAAGCTGGCTAGCAGTCAATGGGCCATTTCAGATGGAGAGAAGAGAGGACCAAGGACAGAAATGGGAGGCATGGGGTCTGAGAGGAAGATGTAAAGGCTCGGTAACAGGGGAGAAAGGTGTTGTGGCACTTAGGGCTTTGGGAGAGAGAGGAGATGCTGGCACCCAGCGGCTCGTGAAGTCCAGGGGGGCTCCTCGGAGAGCCGGACCTGGAGGCTTTGGCCATCCCCATGAAAGGTGCCACCGTGGTTAAACCCGGGGATCAGACAGGGATGAGGTGGATGCTGAGTGATGGGGAACAACTTTCTGCCGCAGCAGATCTGTCTTGCAGCGCCCTTCCAGGGAAATGACGAATGTTGTCTGTGTTTCGTTCATGCTGAGAGTTATTTTTTTTGACGATGATGAATATAATATACCTGCAGGGTTTCCTTGCTCCCGTTTGGGGCTGCGTCAAGGTTTTCTGCACACCGTGAGATGATGAGGGCAGTCGTGCGGGTGGCCATATGCCTGCACATAACCTCCTCGGGCATCACTAATTCAGCAGCCTCCTCCGGTCGTGTGTCGGGCCGGTATCAGGTATCCCAGGCTCCACGTACCAACTGCTTTCTTTTGTCTGCCCAACAGAGAGAGCACCTGGGACCTTCCTGAGGGCATTCCTTGCGTGGGATATTCGTCTTCTTAGCATCTGCTGGCCGTGAGACTCAAGCGTTGTCTTAATTCTCCCTGGGTATCTAATTCCAGAGGAGGAGTCAGGCTGAGGATAGGATGCTCGGTGGAGGCGGCACAGCCCTCCATGGCACCCTGTCATGGTTACCTGCACGTAAGGACCAGCACAGAGGTCAAATTTGGCTCAGATAGAGGAAAACGAGGCAGCTGCATGTGGTCAGCACATCTGGCAAGAGCATAAAAGCAGGACAAGTGCCTATAGCGCTTACCCTAATACTCTCTCTGGCACCAAATACGTCCAGCTAAGAAAATGCTTCAGCTGCATGTGGCTTCTCTGTTATTTGATAGATTTTTCATTCATTAACCTCCCTGGTCTCTCCTTGAGTACATATGGACTTCCATCATCCTCAGCATCCTCTGGCAAGAGGCCCCACCGTTAAACTGCTGCTTGTTACATGGAGAATGACTTGTGAGCTTGGTCCGCCTGCGCCTTCCTCCAATTAAGCCCGACTGATGTCCCTTAACTCTTGTATTTTTAAGAGCAAGGCGGTGCCCGCCCCCCGCCCCAGGGGGACACAGTGCCCTGCGAAGGCAGGCGGTTGTTCGGAGGGGAGCACCTGGACTCAGCACTTGTTTTTAATAACCCAGACCCTTTGAAATCCTTCAGCTGCCTGCCCCATTCCCGACTTTTACGGGCTGTTGGAAGGAAAGCGCTGTTTTGAGCCCTGAGACGGGGGCAGGTGAGAGGAGGGAGAGGACCATTACGGATCATTTTTAAAGCACGTTGAGATAACACATGGGGTTTGCGGAGCCCACGGCAGCCTTGTGCCCAGCTTGGAGCTCCTGACCTGGCAGCGGGACCGCTCCGTAAAACCTCTCTCCCAAGCACCGGTGGCCACTCATGCGTGGAGGCTGGCAGGGGAAGAGGCTCATGTCCTCCCGCTGGAGGTTTTTTTTTGGCATGGCCTGTACCAGCTGCTGGCGCTCACACTGCCCCTTCTTTTTCTCAGGTAACACCAACAGCATCTTTGCGCTGGACTACATCAGTGGAGCCTTAACCCTGAATGGGCCGCTGGACCGGGAAAACCCCTTCTATAGTGCTGGGTTCGTCCTCACGGTGAAGGTGAGAAGCCTCCTCTGTCCGTGAGACACATCAGCAGAGCGGGATGGCGGGGGAGGACACCCTGCCTGGGGACAACTCCTTCCAGGTGGAGGCACAAACCTGTGTACATGTTCCTGTGGGCATCCAGAGATGCGAGCTGCTGTCCCCCAGCCAAACCAAGCAAGATGTTTAACATGGCCTCCTTTTATGGTGGTCCAAAACGTGGTTGCCTCTATATGGATGTATAAGGTCATTTTTGGTGCCTCCAACGAGATGTCCCTGCGGTCGTACCTGCTGGCAGCAAGCCGATGCCCAAGCAAATAGCACAAGACACCTACCTTCAGGCACCTAAATTGGGTCCGCTTGTGCCTGTTTCCCACCTTCCCCCCCCCAAAAAAACAGGAATATTTTGTCACGTCGGCAGGCAGTGGTGTAACAGGGCATCATCTGCCTCTGCCCGGTGCGGGGAGGGAGTGATGCTGAAAGTTGTCTCGTCGAGAAAAGGCACTGGAGCGTGATCTTGCAGCCCCACCAGCCCCACCTGAGAAGCGGTTCCCCCGCTCCACTCGCAGCCCTGTAATTAAAATCAATACCAAGCTGGGCAGCTGGTTGGAAACACATTTAGAAGTATAGATTCTGCCGGGCCGGGGTGGGGAAAAATCAACGTTGTAGGAAGGGTCATTGATTGGGAGGGCAGCAGTGTCGCCTTCTCGTTGAGGCAAGCGCAGTGCTTTGTCGGGAGGGGGGCAAAGGGGACAAGAAATTACCCCTCGGGGTCCCAAGCACAGGTCATACTGTGCGGGGCTTTATGCACGGGAAAGAGCTCTGTGTCCACCCCTAGTATCTCTTGGTTTGGGCTTTTAGAGTTTAAATTCAGTAGAAATCATGAGAGGGAGGATTGCCTGGTTTTTAATAGCGACAAAAATATCTGTTTAAGCTTGGAAAGGTTTGTGAACCTGAAAACTTGCCCGTTTTCCTGCCTGCATGATAATGGAGTTCCAACTATATTCTGTTGATCCGACAGATTTTTTTTTATTATTATTATTATTATAATAATAATTATTTTTTTAATTTCCTCTCCCCACAAACTTCGTGTCCTCCTGCAAATGCCAAACTCTCTGCGGCCCTCATCCCCTGGCCCCAAAATGTTCTCTGCCGCTCTCGTCCTGGAGCACGCAGTGAAAATACAGCTGGATTGCTCCTTGTTGGGATCAGCCTGTTCTGCTGGTGTGTGCAGAAGCGGTGAATAGCAATGAGCCGTGCGGGTCGTGGTAGCGTTGCTTTTCTCTGCCCACAGCAAAGCAAAGATTATCCAAAGGACAAGAGGAGGGACTCTGCTTGAAAAGGCTGTTTCTTGCTTCTCTGGCAATCGAATCTGCACTCTTTCCTTTTGGGAAAGCAAAATTAAAGTCCTTTTTGAGACAGAGGTGTGATACGGAGTCATGACTCAACTCTGTGTTTAGACACATGTTGCCAAACCTATTTTAAGGTCTAAATCTTGTTTTCCTGTGATTCTGTGATTCCTCTGTTGCTCTAGCTTTCTGTCCCTCGGTTAGCTCCCTTCTCCTGGACCCACCTCAGGAGATGGCAGAGGAGAAAATAGGAGTGCTCTTTGCTCCGTCGTGGCTTCCCTTACTATGAGGACTGTGCCCGACATCTCACAAGGCAATATTTTGGTTTAAATGCTTGTGCAGGGAAATCAACTACTCGTCCCTTCGCATGACTTTGAGTCCTGAGAACCTGTTGTGTGATAGGGCCAAGAGAGAACTTGGCCACAGCCACCCCAAGGGAAATGTTAAACCTCTGGGAAGAGAAGCAGATTTGCAGGAGTGCTCTGGGTCTCGAGCGTGGTTGATGGAAGAGCTGGGTCAACATCTGAGTGTCTTAACGGGTCAGCAGTGTGGTAAGGTGCTCAAGGTTAAGGGGCGACAGCAGAGCCAGATGAGCATCCTTCCTTGGCAAAGTGGAGGAGGCAAAAGCTGCAGGAGTCTCTAATCACAGCATGTGCACTTTTATGTTTATTCTTTGAAAAATAAAGGCTGCCCTGTTGTCTTCTCTCCTCGCAGGGGACAGAGCTGAACGATGACCGCACGCCCTCCAACGCCTCTGTCACCACCACCTTCAACATCCTAGTCATTGACATCAATGACAACGCGCCCGAGTTTAACAGCTCGGAGTACAGCGTGGCCATCCCGGAGCTGGCCCAGGTGGGCTTTGCCCTTCCCCTCTTCATCCAGGTGCAGGACAAAGACGAGGTGAGGTATCCCTTCCCACGGCTGCTTCTCTCCATCCCCTGTAGGGTAGCACTGGTGTGGTTTTGAGGGGTGCGGGGAAGGATAAGTCACCGATTAACCTGCCATGAGGTGCATGGCTGTGTTCTGGTAGCCATTTTTTCGGCTCTTACTGCTGCCCTTCCTCTGCTCGCTGGGTCCACAGAGCGCAGGCATGGCGTGTGCTTCAGTGCGGTGAGGATTGTGCAGCCACCAAGAGCCAGAAAATAGGATTGCGCTGCACGCTGATTCCTGCTCGCTTCCGAGGGCTCTTGTCGGGCCAGTCTGTTTTAGAAAGGGAAGAGGTTTTCTGCCGGGCTCTCAGAGGACCTGCCAGGGAGGGGAAAGAAAGGACCTCCGGGCTCTCTGCCCCTGCTGCTGTCAGGGGAGGAGGTGAGAGATACTCACTAGCTTTGGGGCTGGAGGAGGCGTGGAGGGACTGGGATACCAACTCATCACTGCAAACGAGCCGGGAGCGTTGGAGGCTTGTTCCTCCCTCGTGTTAACGGAGCTCCTATTTATTACGCGCCGGTCCGTGCCGCGTAGGGATTGCAGCGTGTTTTCCAGCCCTGGGCTTGCAGCCTTCAATTACTCTGATTATTTGACTTGTGCAGTTCACGTCTGGCTGCTTCTGTGTGCCGGTACCCTCCCAACCCCACCACGCTGCCTGGTGTCTGCTTCAAACGAGTGCTGACACCTCATGGTGAACTTTCCGAAATCCCTCAGAAAGGCTCTGGCTACAGGCTCCTGCCATCCCTATTCCTCTTCAGGCCGAGACATAGGGAGAGGGGTTTATAAGAATAAATGGCATCATCAGGATGTTTCCCCTGATGCTTCAGGGTAAATGATTGGATGACATGGAAGAATACAAAACAGAACATTTCCCCTCGACCCCAAAAACCCAGTGGGTCAATTAAAATGTGCACCTTCTAAGACACCTTTGCTGGCCGAAACGATGGATATGCTTTTCCCCAGCCCTGGGTGGAGTTCACCGCATCTCATAAAGCCACCCAGAAATCCCTTTTTTTTTTCATGTGAAGTGATTATGACACAGACCTAATAATCTACTTGTGACGTGATGTCACCATCCGAGAGTTATGAGTTCAGCCTGAAGAGGTGCAGATGAGCTATTAAGCAGATAAAGAGACTGTTTTTTCTTGAAAATGTCAATTGCTAATAAAGAAGATATGGATATGACAGATGCTTAGGATAGTTTCTGAATAGAGCTGCTGTCATGCTTTCTGAGAGATGTCAGCAGATCCGTTCTTGAAGGGCATTGTAACACTTCTGTTTGTGCCAGAAGGATGAAGGATCTGTCATTATTTCTGGTTAAAAGCTCATTTTACTGGAGTGACTCCCATTCAAGAATTCACTTTTCAGCCTTGCTAATTTTAAAGCGGGAGAATAAAAAATAGCCTTGCCTTCCCGATGGCGCCGGCAAAAAATAGACTCATTCTTTTGGTGTATTTCTTTAACTTCCTGAGATTTCCCCAAAAGAATTGGCTGAGATTTTTAAAACTGCTGAGAGAGGACCTCTTCTGCTAAGGGAGTCTGAGGGAGTTTTACTGTACACGTCTTTGGAGACCATCATATTAGTATGAATTGCTTTGACCGTAGCATAATTTTCACTGATAAGAACCACAGGAGAGCTGATGTCTTGGAATATCTGGAGGGAGGAAAGTTATAAGCAATTGGGTGTTCGGGGGTTGTTTTTTTTTGGGGCATTATCCTGCAGTGGATCTTTTTTATTCCTCCTCGTGGATGCTTGCAACTGGATTAACCATCAAGGTAGCTCTCTGGGGGAAAAAAAGTCTGGGGAGGATACCCAGGTGGTGAAAAAGATATGTATGAGAGAGAAGTGGGACTGCATCTGCAGCTGGGCTTGTTCTAGCACTGCTTCCTGGGCACTGTGTTTATAAAAGTCCTGAGACCCCCCAAACCTTCAGTAAAAAACTTGGAGAAAGGGAACATACTTGCCTGATGGTGATTTTTGGATGCTTAAGTGTACCTCATGAGAGTTCCAAGGCTGTTACAAACCATCTGGATGGCGCCGGGCTCTCTCAGCTCTCTGTGGGTGCAGGGACAGAGAGATGGGACCGTGAGGATGGAGGTCTTCAGGCAGGGATGTGACTGAGGACGTGGCTGACAGAAGCTATTTCGCCAACACAGCCTTCACGCTGGAGATGACACAATTGATTTGTGTAAGGGGCAAAGGAAAACAAGAAGAGAATTGTACACGTCTCCAGGGAGAGCAGTTAAATAAATATGTGAGAGCAGATGGATAGAGACACGTGAAATCAAAGCTGGAGTCTTGGGGAAGATCATTTTGCTTGAGTTTTGTCTCCTGCCTCCCAACCCATGTCATTAAGTCCTGGGAGAGCCCCTTGGCAGGTCGGTTTCTTTCTTGAGCCAAACCATCCAGCCGCCTTCTGGCCCCTCCAGCAAATTTTGACGCCATTCCTTCAACCCTCACGTTCATTGAGGTCGTCCTTGGATGGAGCAGCCCACATCTGAACCTTGCCCCACGCAGGGGTCCCGTGGAGTCGGGTGGCTTTGAGGAACCTGCCTGCCATCGCACCCCGGTCGTGTCTTTGTAGGGCTGGAGAAAGGGGTGTCGTGTGTGTCTGGCCCTTAAAACACACTGCGGGGGCTGCCAAGGCCATTAAACAAGAAGGTGTTTTGTAACCAAGCCCACGCGGCCTTTTTTAAATGGTGGGGGTTTTTTTTTGGTCTTTTTTTCTTCTGGTGTGTTTTGCACAAACTTAAATGATTGCTTTTTGAAGGAGGTAGATTAAACGATTCAGCAAAGCACTTAAAAATGTATTTACGTGGCACACAAGACTGCGCTTGAAAGCACGCGCTTGATTTTACCTCTGTGTTTAAGTGCCTTTCTTGGAGCTAGGCTGGCATTAGCGTCTCAGACAAGGTACCTAAGCGGGGTGCCTCCAAGGAGAAAGCCGTCCTTCTGAGTCTGTCCCTTGCAATCTCCCAGCTGCCGTCCCTCAAACGTGGTCCCAGCCTTGCTCGAAAAGAAGTGGTGGGAGGTGGGATGGGGACCACCATCCTGGGGAGGACACACCTGGCTGGAGCTGAGATCACCCCGGACCTGGATTCGGGCTGCAGCCAAGAGGTGTTCAACTGGGTGTGCTGTTTTTTTTTCTTTCTGCATTCACTACGGCTTATCGAAAACACTTGAGTGCAGGAGAACTCGGTGCATGGGGTTTTGGAGCCGGCCTTCCGTGAACCAAGACAAAGGCATGAACCTCCGGACGGCTGAGTTTCTCTCTCTTGCCAGATAGGCAGCAAACCACTCGAATACTTTTCCAAAGACGTTTGAGAGCTGGTTGTGAAAAATCTGTGAAAGTGTCTCTGTATTTAGGCTGAGCCTATACCCACCCGGACACCGCAGAAGACCTGTATGTATATTCATACACGCTCCCAGACTGGGGTTGGGTTCTCCTCTCGCTCATGTTGTGACATCAGCGGGGATGAATAAATCCCATGTGTGAGACATAAGATTAAGGCCTCGAATTCTCCACTTTTGCAGGAAGGTTTGTTTCCAGGTTGAGAGCAAAAGCCCCCACAGCCGCGGCATAAGCTTGCGTTAACTTTGGGGGGGGGCAATTAGCTCAGGCTCATCTGCTCGAAGGCTGGCTGAGGTGGGGGACACGGATATCCTTTCTGGAGATGCTGGTATTATACAGCCCAGTGGCTCGATGTGGTATTTTAGGGAGAAGGCAAGGGTTTGGCCATGCAGAAGGAGCAGGGCATCCTTCAGCGCATCCCCCATTTGAGGTTCCTCAAATATGTGGAGGTGTATTTAGAGGAACGGCAGCGTGCTTTCCCGGGGCACGCCGGAGAAATCAGCTCTTCTGCCGTGGCTTTCACTTGATTTTCCTTGACACAGTTGACTGAAGAGGAAGAAAAGGGCAGAGGCTGTATAAAGCACCAGTGCGACGGGCTGACATTTTAAAATAATTTTGAAGCAATTCTCCAAAATAAGCATATTGAGGAAGACAAATGGAGAATGTAAAAAAAAATAAAATAAAATTAAATAAGAAAATCCAGGCCATGGGAATACGCGGTGTTTGGTGCATAAATCTACATCAGAGACTCGCGCAGGGATATCGCATGTGCCCATGCGTGTGCAGGTGCAATATATGAATCATCCGTAGCATATATATGCATATGACAGACACGCACACTATAAATATGATCTACACAGCAAGAAACTGTAAAGGGGAATTGACGGCGCTCGAGTATTCTCTCCCAAAAGTGCCAGCTGCCAGTCGGGCTGAATTAGATTTCACAGGGGTTTTTGCAATACATGGAATTCACCAGCAAATTACCCTTAAAGAGGGAAAATCAATCATTTGGAGCAGAGATAAGCTGAAGGCGAGGCAGCCTCGGATTGATCCCGTCTGTGCAGGCGTGTGTGGAATTCAGCAGATAACCTGGGGAGAGCGGGGAAGGAGAAAACTCCTCCGGGAAGGGGGGGAGCAGCAGGCAAGGACTGACACTTAGGATGGACAGAAAGACAGGGAGAAAATGGCTGTGGGCGCAGGGAGGAGGATCGGAAAGGCTGGGGAGCGTTTTGCTCCAGGCATCCTGCATCACCCCGCGACCTTCGTGAGGTCCGTAGGGATGCAGGGGAGAAGTGTCCATGCCCAGTAAGCCCTCGAATGGGTCGTTGATGGTGTCATGCCTGGGTGCTGGGTGGGCGATGGGTGCTGGGTGGCAGGAGAGAGGCAGGCAACTCCGGAGGAGCTATTCAGAGCGCTGGAGTTAAATGCCTTGAAGTGGGTGGAGAGAATAACCCTCTTTATGCCTTTTTCTTTATGTTTTCAAAGGAAGGATTAAGCATTATTTGTCTCTGACTAGCTAGAACCAGGCGTAAGGTATCCAAGCTATACAAAGAAGCACTAATTGCTTTTAAAAAAAAATAAAATTAAAACAACCTTTATTTTTCCCCCTTCCTCCTCCACCCCTCCTGAACTCTTAGCACTTTCCTTTCTTTGCAAACTTGCCAGAATGAGGGATATTAAACACTCCTCAGCTTTTTGTAGGTAATAACCCGTGCCTAGAAAGTGGCTGGGAGGAAAGCCGGAGTCGGGCTGGATTTTGTGTTTCAGAAAGGCAGGGCTCTCCATTTTGGAAAAGCAAACTGCAGCTGAGCTAGGGTAGAGGGAATGGAAGGGAGCCATGTACCGAGTCAGCAGGAAGAGAAGAAAACTGAGGATCCCAGGCTGCTTTTCCCAAATCTAATTCCCAATTCAGCACTTTGTGCTGAAAATGATTGCAGACCACCAACCTACCTCTGCACCTCGGTGATGTCAGGGAGCGGTATGGATGAGGGAGGGTTGTTTGCTTCTCTAGGGGTTTGGGGTTTTTTCTAACTTTGATTTTTTGTGTCGCTATTGGTAAGTGATGCTAAATACTTGCTTTGACTGGGGGAAGGTTGAATAGTTTCTGCAGCATTTCCTTGTGCACTCCCATGAGGAAGGGGCTGGGTGGGAGCGATGGATGAAGCCAGCAGGCGATGTTTGGGTGAAAAAGCAGGGGTGAAGCTTATGGACCATCCTCAGTCAAAACTGGAACCGCTGACGTGGCTGTTCCTGGCCTCCTGATGTGACAAGGGGTTCCCTGATTTGTGGTGAACCGTGCGCCGTGTAGATTGGAAGAGCAGACTTTTGGCCGTGATTCAGAGCAAGTGCATGAGCAGGTTCCACGTGGTGCCCAGGACCTCTGGAGGGACACATGTACCCACCTCTGGGCATCCCATAGCCTCACCCCTGAGCTTCTGTCCTCGCCTGCCGGTCCGTGCTGTACTAGCTGTGCCCAGGGATGGTTCGGTCTCCCCTCTGCTCCAGCCCCCTGGAATTTCAGAGGGACATCGGGCCCGCGGGGCTGGCAAACCAGGTCAAGATGAAGCACTGGGCATAGAACAGTCAGCAGCCGCTTTTTTGGAAGTCGGGTATCGGTGTGAGGTTGATGCCGGCGTTGTGGCAGCAGGGACGCGACGCGGCTCCTATTACACGCTCCGAGGAATACGCACGCGAAGAACAAAGTGATAATTACGCCCAACTGCAGCTACAATTGTCTTTTAGCTGAATTGACATGAAATTTCCATCGGTGGCGGCGGCTACGGCTGGGAGGAGGTTTGATTGCCGGGAAGGAGGCAGCGGGCAGCAGCCTCGAGCCACGGCGAGCACTGGCACGGGATGAGACAAGCTGGGAAACGGGCGGCCGTGTCCCAGGCATTGTGCAAAAGCGAACTTCCCCCTCTGAAACTTGTTTCTTTATGGCTCAATTTGTTTCAGATGGTGCAGCCGGGTTTGGTATTGTGGGGTTGCTGAGCTTTGGCAGGCTGCTCGTTAATTTATGCCTCTAAAGGAAGGCAAAGGGGCCAATTTGTTTGCAGCGGTGGGAAAAACCTCCAGGAATACTGGAGGGTAAGGGGGTCCGAGGGGGGAAACGAGCAGGTAAAGCAGATTGTCGCACACCCCCCTGCATCCCGTGCGTGTCCTCAGCACCGCAAAGAGACGATGCTGCCAGAGCCGGCTCATCCTCGATCCCACCCCTGCACACCAGGACCTTTGCGAGCCCGGGCAGCTGGCGCTTGTTTTTCTTCTTGGCGCCACACGTTTCAGCTCCGTTGTTTGCTCTGGGTGGCAGGAGCAGGTAGGAAGGGGTGAGGAAAATGTAAGCGGCTTCCCGTGGCTTCCTCCGGAGCGGAGGGGATACTAGCTGTGAGCCGGGCTGAGCCAGCCCCTTCTGCTGGGCAGCTGATAACAATTTGAATATTCAGATTTGCTTTCAGCCATCCGCAGGGGGCTCGCAGGCTCCGGGAACTAGGAGCAAGGAAAGCAGCATGGGGGCAGAAACAAAAAAAAAATAAAATAAAATGAAATAAATAGCTGAATAAATATATAAATGGCAACTCACAGCAGAGCCCTCCCGAGAGGGAGACGTATTCCCCTTCTCCAGACCTCACATGGGGGGACCGAGAGACTTGAGGGGCTGCTAATTAAGGACGGCGGGTTTCTGGAGGCTGATCTCCTTCCCCAGCTGGAGGGGAATTAATCCACCCGTCTCTCTTCCCCGCAAATACTTGGGTTTCTTTTGATGTTTCAACTTCTATCTCGTGCCTCCGACAAACTTGCTCCTCTCTGGCTTCCCTCGCATCTCGCTGCCACGAAAGGTGCTTTTGTGTCCTGCGGGGAAGGGCACTGGGCCCTGGGAAAGACACTGAGAGCTCAGCAGCAGAAATTCCTCAACGAAATGGCTTTTTGTCGCTGGTGGAAAATGGTCATTTGCTATAAATTGGTATCTTAAGGATAGGGTACGAAATAATGGCTTGGGGAGTGATGCTTCCTCCCACCTTTCCCTGTATCCTCTGCTCCATCCCTCCCAGACTATATACTGGTGTCGGGGGAGCATCCTTCACTTGTGCCGAGGTTTGTACATCCCAGTTTCCCACAAAACAGCTTTTGGAAGGAGCTAAGTCTGCCCCAAGATTGGGTTCCTTTTGTTCCCTCTGTCCCTCAGCCACCAGCTGAGCATTGCCGGGCTCCTGTGGCTCCATGGGTGCCCTCAGGGCTCGCTTTTGCCATGTGGCTCCTCCAGAGATGCTCAGCTTGCCCCCGGCTCCACTGGCTGCTGGGGCGGGGCTGTGGGAAGGAGGAGGGCAAGCAGAGATTCTGCTCGTGTCGCCGGCTCTCGGCAGTCACGCTTAGCCGGCTTTTGCTATTAGTGCCCCTTCGTGCATTTAATTGGTCCCTCATTCTGATAGGAGGGAGGTCATTCGGGGAAAATTGGAAATTCGGCTCTGGCAGCTTCTGAACTTGCTTTTCACGTGCTCTGCTGGACCGTGCTTTGCAAAGGGACATCATGCCCAGAGCAGAGGGTCCTGAAGTGCTGCTGTCGGTATATTGGTGGTCCTGCTGCTTTGCCGGCCAGGACTTGGGAGAGGAGGAGTTTTCCAGTTCCTGGTTTGAGCTGTCTTACTGGAAAGAGCCCTCTGCTTGGGAGAGGCACCCATGCTGTGGCCCCCAGCACGAGGTGACGAAATCCCAGTGTGTGGTACCCTGTGCGGGGTGTGTATCTCAAAACAGTAAAAGGGATTTTTTTCCCTCCAGCTGTGTGCTGGGCAGGTTTATCCCAGGGATGCATTTCTTTCATGTGCGCATGGATTTTGTACAAAACGGGTGCATGTGAAAAGAAGATTTATAGAAATCAGATGCGTTGTACACCCAGNTTTGGCAGGCTGCTCGTTAATTTATGCCTCTAAAGGAAGGCAAAGGGGCCAATTTGTTTGCAGCGGTGGGAAAAACCTCCAGGAATACTGGAGGGCAAGGGGATCTGAGGGGGGAAACAAGCAGGTAAAGCAGATCGTAGCACACCCCCCTGCACCCCGTGCGTGTCCTCGGCACCACAAAGAGACGATGCTGCCGGAGCCGGCTCATCCTCGATCCCACCCCTGCACACCAGGACCTTTGCGAGCCCAGGCAGCCAGCGCTTGTTTTTCTTCTTGGCGCCACACGTTTCAGCTCTGTTGTTTGCTCTGGGTGGCAGGAGCAGGTAGGAAGGGGTGAGGAAAATGTAAGCGGCTTCCTGTGGCTTCCTCCGGAGCGGAGGGGATACTAGCTGTGAGCCGGGCTGAGCCAGCCCCTTCTGCTGGGCAGCTGATAACAATTTGAATATTCAGATTTGCTTTCAGCCATCCGCAGGGGGCTCGCAGGCTCCGGGAACTAGGAGCAAGGAAAGCAGCATGGGGGCAGAAACAAAAAAAAAATAAAATAAAATAAAATAAATAGCTGAATAAATATATAAATGGCAACTCACAGCAGAGCCCTCCCGAGAGGGAGACGTATTCCCCTTCTCCAGACCTCACATGGGGGGACCGAGAGACTTGAGGGGCTGCTAATTAAGGACGGCGGGTTTCTGGAGGCTGATCTCCTTCCCCAGCTGGAGGGGAATTAATCCACCCGTCTCTCTTCCCCGCAAATACTTGGGTTTCTTTTGATGTTTCAACTTTTATCTCGTGCCTCCGACAAACTTGCTCCTCTCTGGCTTCCCTCGCATCTCGCTGCCACGAAAGGTGCTTTTGTGTCCTGCGGGGAAGGGCACTGGGCCCTGGGAAAGACACTGAGAGCTCAGCAGCAGAAATTCCTCAACGAAATGGCTTTTTGTCGCTGGTGGAAAACGGTCATTTGCTATAAATTGGTATCTTAAGGATAGGGTACGAAATAATGGCTTGGGGAGTGATGCTTCCTCCCACCTTTCCCTGTATCCTCTGCTCCATCCCTCCCAGACTATATACTGGTGTCGGGGGAGCATCCTTCACTTGTGCCGAGGTTTGTACATCCCAGTTTCCCACAAAACAGCTTTTGGAAGGAGCTAAGTCTGCCCCAAGATTGGGTTCCTTTTGTTCCCTCTGTCCCTCAGCCACCAGCTGAGCATTGCCGGGCTCCTGTGGCTCCATGGGTGCCCTCAGGGCTCGCTTTTGCCATGTGGCTCCTCCAGAGATGCTCAGCTTGCCCCCGGCTCCACTGGCTGCTGGGGCGGGGCTGTGGGAAGGAGGAGGGCAAGCAGAGATTCTGCTCGTGTCGCCGGCTCTCGGCAGTCACGCTTAGCCGGCTTTTGCTATTAGTGCCCCTTCGTGCATTTAATTGGTCCCTCATTCTGATAGGAGGGAGGTCATTCGGGGAAAATTGGAAATTCGGCTCTGGCAGCTTCTGAACTTGCTTTTCACGTGCTCTGCTGGACCGTGCTTTGCAAAGGGGCATCATGCCCAGAGCAGAGGGTCCTGAAGTGCTGCTGTCGGTATATTGGTGGTCCTGCTGCTTTGCCGGCCAGGACTTGGGAGAGGAGGAGTTTTCCAGTTCCCAGTTTGAGCTGTCTTACTGGAAAGAGCCCTCTGCTTGGGAGAGGCACCCATGCTATGGCCCCCAGCACGAGGCAACGAAATCCCAGTGTGTGGTACCCTGTGTGGTGTGTGGATCTCAAAACAGTAAAAGGGATTTTTTTCCCTCCAGCTGTGTGCTGGGCAGGTTTATCCCAGGGATGCATTTCTTTCATGTGCGCATGGATTTTGTACAAAACGGGTGCATGTGAAAAGAAGATTTATAGAAATCAGATGCGTTGTACACCCAGTAAGCATAATAAAACACAACAAAGAGTGCTTAAGGTGGGTGCCGAACCCTATGACTCGGTTAACCAAACCCAAGCAGAGAAACACTCCCCTGCGTCTCCGGTAATTGCGTTTTGACGTGTCACTGTCAACCTTCTCTCCCTTCCCAGGGACCCAACAGCGTTTTCGAGGTTTACCTGGTGGGCAACAACTCCAACCACTTCATCATCTCGCCGACCTCCATCCAGGGGAAGGCGGACATCCGCGTCCGGGTGGCAGTGCCATTGGACTTTGAGACCATTCCTCGCTACGAGTTTTCGGTACGTGTACTACGGGGGCAGGAGGAGTAAGCCAACAACCCCTGTGTTCCATGGGACATCCATATTCTTAAGAGTGCCCATTAACTGGTGTCCATTAATCTCTCTAATCCACACTACATAACTCCAGAGCATCGCAATATGGCCAAAAAAATGGAAATGACAATAAAGAAAAGAAGGAGGTGGAGAAGAGATTTGCTCTGCGCCTCCTCTCTCTTTCCAGCATCCAAAGGCTCAGCTGCAAGAGCTCAAGCAGACCGTGGTCCCCCTTGCTATGTCACGGGGCCATAAAAGCTTTATAGAGCATAAAACTTTATTTTAGGTGCACCTATCAGGCACCAAAGCTCTCCCCAGCCGCCTGCTCCAGCTTTGTCCCGCTCTCTGCCAGAGCTGTAAATGATCAAGGAAGGCGAAGCAGGCTTGTACCATGCTGGTGATGTTAATCCTGGCAGAGCGGCTTTCATACACTGGTGGAGAAAGATGAGCGAAGGCCTTCCTACCCTTGCTCCAGGGTGCGGTGGGGTGGCACGTTCCCCAGTTTGCCACGCAGAGGCTGTGGCTGCTCAGGAGAGGTGATACAGGGTGTTTGGTGCACCCAAGGGCTGAGGTCCAGAGCTGAGCAGCTCCCGGGGCAGAGAGAAGGGGCTCACTTCTATTTTTTGAGCATCCATGCTTTGGTGGTTAACACTGAGCTAGATCCTCTGGGGAGGGAGCTCAGAAGAGTGCTGTTTTCTCCATTAAAGAATAAATAACTCTCCCAAGCTTCACAAGCGGTGTCTCCAACCCTCCCCTTTGCTTCCCTTCTCTGCCCAGCTCTTTGCAAACGAGAGCATCCCAGACCACGTTGGCTTTGCACGCGTGAAGATCAACCTCATCAACGAGAATGACAACCGCCCCATTTTCAGCAAGGCCCTGTACAACATCAGCCTCTTCGAGAACGCCACTGTGGGCACCACCGTCCTCCAGGTCCATGTGAGTAGGAGCATGCTGCCTGTCTTTGCCAAGTCCTTGGCTCTGTGGTGCCCATCACCAAGGGATGGACTGGGGACACTGGTAAGGGAGCAGCAGAAGATGCTGGTGGTGGGGTGGGGTGTAGCCCTCCCATGGACTTTTGGAGCAGATGCCTTGACCTTTCCTGGTCTCTGGAGGGTATGTGTGTGGTTCCCACGACAGCAGGAGCTCAAGGAGACTCCTGCACTGAAAGGTCTCATCTGCAAACTTCTCCTGCAGATGCTGATCCCACTGGGCATGGTCTTGTCTCTCCCTCCTCCTCACTGCATGGGGTCCACCAAGTGTTTCAGTTGCGTACACGGCTTGTGTCCCATCACTGCCTCTCTCTTACCTTAATTCTTATGGGCAAAGACACTCTGGTACCTAACGAACTTGGTTGCTTCATTGGTGAGAGTGAACGCCCAACATTTATCTTTCGGTGTGGTTTTTTCTCACTGCCTTGTTTGGAAGCATCACCTACCTCAAGCTAATTGAGGTCAATTGAGCTGATAAAAGGGTGAAGGATGGAAAAAGAGGGGAATGACTGTATTTAGCAGAGCACGGTATTAAATGGCTGGCAGAAGAATGGTGGTGCAGCAGACAGAGGTGGTGACGATAGCGGGGCGTTTCTGTAGGGTTCATTCATCCCTCCCTCCTGGGTTGGTGGGAACAGCCAAAATCCTTGGCGAGAAGATGTTTTCTGGGACATGAGGGCAATGTCAGTCGATGTCAGTGCCAGTGTGCGGCACAGCAAGAACCAGAACAAAACCCTGTGCTGAAAAATTGACCTAAATAGGAAGCAAAGCTCCTCCGAGATGGGAAATATCAAAGAGGGGAGCATCAAAACCTGTGTTAGGCTTTGGGCGTGTTACTACTGCTATCATTAGTCGTAGATGAATTTGCTGCCCTCCTGACCCACCTTGTCCCCGCTGTCCTGGGACACAGCCCCTGGTCGCCCATCCGTGCAGGGACGCCGATCCAGAGAATAAAAGCCCTGACAAAAGAGTTGGGTGTACGCGCCTGTGCGTAAGTGTGTTTACTCTACAAACAGATGGTGTGAAACTGTATAGAGCCCCTGAGCTGTTCCCATCTGACAGTTATTAATATTTCAAGCAGATGTTTCGCTAGTCAGGCCATCAGACACGAAACAATGAGATTGTTACTGCATCTCCTCTTTCCCCAACTTCCAGCTATGCCAGCATTTCGGAGCAAACACAAAACGCCAGGAGTGGAATCTTCTGTGATAAATCAGAATGGATGCAATTAGTGCGGAAAATCCAGATTGCCCTCCCAGCTGATCCCAAACTTTTAACAACCCTCATAAAGCAGCAGCTCCTCCTGCTGCCGCCACTCGCCTTCGGGACGCAGCCCTCCGCTCGCTTCCACGGCACTGCCCGTCCGTGCCGTGCCTCTCCAACTGTCCCACGTGCCGCAGACAAAGAATCTGCTTTCCTTGCTAATAGATTCCTCTTTTTCTCCCCCCCCCCCTTCTTTTCCGCTTACCCGGGAGTTCTTTATGGGTATTCACCCATAGGGGTTAGGGATGGGTTTTTGAAGAAAGCCTGGCCAGCCACAGGGAGTGACGCTTCTTTGGTGGCCACTGAATGATGTCCTTGTGAAAAGGGACTTTTGTTGGCTTCCCCTGCTCAGTGCTGGAAAATTCCCCTTTGTGCAAATGAGTACAGGTTTTGCAGTGATGAGGAAAGCTGATGCCCTGAAACTGAGCCCCGCTACTCGGTGGCAACGTGAAGCATCCTCACGTGGCTCTGTCCCCCGGCGAAGATGCCACCACCCATTAGGGTTGTGTTTCCAAGGGATGCTGGAGGGCCATGCGTTTGGAGGGGCGATGGGTTTCCAGCATGCTAAGGGCAAATCAGGAGGTTTATGAGATCCAGAGGAGCAGGGGAAAGCGTGGGCTGTGTGAGTGGTCCCCGAAGGATGGCAGGAGGCTTCCCACCAGCTGTTGCCAGAGATGGCCAAGCATAGCTGACACGGCAAAGTGGCGCCTGCAGCTCCTTCCCAGCAGGGAGCAAGCAGCTAAAACCATGGGGGGCTGAGGCAACAGGAGATGGCTGATCTTCTGCCCAGCCCGATATCCTGGGGAAGGAGGAGAAGTTACTCTGGGCTGGTTGCCCATCTTCCAGCAAGCGTTTCCTTGCTCTCCCCAGCTTTGGCTGTGCACGGTTGGGTGGGTGGAGACGAAGGGAAGGGGGTTTCCTTCGTGACCCAGGAAGAGCAGTGAGCCGGTCCTGCCCAGCAAGCACGCTCCTCGCTGCCGCCCTTTCCCCGCTGCCCTCTGCTTGGCCAGCTGAAAGTGGAAAAGGGGAAAAAAAGAAGAAGAAAAAAAAAAAGGAGCGAGCAGACTTCATTTGCAGTGACAAATGGCCATTCGTCTCTGCAGCATTTCAGCTCTTAATGTCAGTGACAGCAGAGAAACATTGCCTGTTACACGTATAAATCAACTGTAAAACAACCCCGAGTGCCGGCAGCCAGCAGGGACGCGGAGCCGCTGCCTGCTTCCCGCTCCTTGCCTCTTTCCCTGTGCCCAGAGATGCGTGGGCTCAGATAGCCGCCCTCACGCCTTGTCCCCCCATCCAAGATTTTGTCTGCTCTTTGCTCTCTATTTCACATTCCCTCCGCCCCCCTCGCTGTCCATCCGCCTCTAATTCTCTCCACAAAAGGCATTTATCATAGAGATTCGGGCAGTCGTGTGCCTGCATGAGAACATCTGGAGAGCCCAGGCATCACAGGGGACGGCTCCTGTCGTGCACGGGGAGCCCGTAATATACCCCAAGGCGGCCTCCTCGCCTTCCTCCATGCTCTTTACCCCTGTGATAAGCCCCTCAGGCCAGAGATTGCCGGCGCGTCTGCTTTCGTGGCGACCAGCGTGAAGGGGTCCTTGCTCGAGACAAAGCTTCCAGGTTGCCCCGCGACATAAATCATTCTGGTTTGGAGTTAGACGTGCGTGGCAACCCAAGCAGAGGGGTGAGCGGGCTGTCCGAGGCTCCACAGTTGTTAGCAGGTTCTCCCCATGCAAACCTCTCTTTTCCCTTGGTCCAAACCCTGCTGTGCTGGGGGAAAACCAGGCTGGAGAGCCTCGGAAGTCCTGCACAGCATCACTCTCCTCCTGCAAGGCTGGGGTGAAGCAGGGGGGCGACCAGAGCTCAGCCTGAAGATATGGGCAAGTTCTGCCCCAGCTACCAACAGATATTGAAATATTATCTTTTTTTTTTTTTTTTTTTCAAAACAACTGGCCATGAAGCCTTTTAATAACATAACAGAAAAGGTCAGAGAAAGAATTTCACACTTCTTGAGCAAGCAGGCAGCCGGTGTAACTTCATGCCTTCCAGGAATGAGAGGCACCAAGAACATACAGTGCGCCCTAAATTAACTGGGGCTCTGACACCAGTGCTGCCTGGGCAGCCTGCGGCTTTTGATGGGTGCTGGCTTTCCTAATAGTGGGCTGGAAGGCTGGAGAGGTGCGGTGAGCAAGGATGCCCTCTCCCGTCACAGGGCAGAGGGCTCGGGGCTGTGTGCGATAGGGAAGGACAGTGGTAGGGTGGATGAATATCCATTCTTCTGCCATAGCCACCATCACTGCCTGCAATGGGATTAGTGAACGTCTTCCAAACCAGGTCCCAACAACTGGTTTTCTCCTGGGGTGAGAGGAGCAGGAGAGAGGAGAGGGTATCTCCAGCCCCGTCTCTCCCAGCTGGAAAGCCCAGAAGCTGGAGAAGAGGATGGGTTGTTAGACCAGAGAGGCATCCACAGATCTCAGACCAGACAGAGGATAAATCTGTTGCAGAGAGAGGGACATGTCAATGGCCAGAGGAAGGAGGGACAGATAAAAGGGGATGGTCCATCATCCACGCCACTATCTAACACTTTCAGTGCGAGCCTTGCAAGAAGAGAGGTCTGGCACGAATGGTGACATTCCCAGGGCAAAATCCCTTCTGCAGGGAGAAGAGCTGTTACATGGGGGCAGAGAGTGACGGGGAGGACACCCAGAACGAATCCCCTCTGCTTCAGGACAGCACTGGACAGTTTATGATCTGCTAGGCAGGAGCTGGTGGGACCAGTCCTTTACTCCTGTTTGAGTCCAGAGCCAGCAAAAGCCCTCAGGTGTGTGTCCCCATGCTGCTGCTACTCTCCATCCCGCTCCAAGCTGCCTCATTGCCAGCAGCAGGGAGTAGGACTGCTGCTTTGCAAGTCCTCATGGAGCATGTCAGCTGAAACAGGAGCAGAAAGAAAAGTCTCAGGGTCCCATGCCCCGGTGGCCGTGAAGAGGACTGATGCTGGCCAGGCGTCAGACCTAGCTGCTCAGGTCTCCACTCCTTCCTTTCCCAGGCACGGAGGGTTTGAAAGCGGTCCCCTGGACTCACATCCCACTAGCTGTGGTGGGGCTGGGAGTACCTCATGAGGAGCTCTTCTGTGACTGAGGGAGGAGGAGAGGCATTGGCGTTAGGTGGAGCTTTCAGCTGGGAAACTTTTTTTTGGGGGTGGAAGAAGCTATGAAAACGTGGCCTTGCTTCCAGCAAGCTCCCCGCAACAGGGAGAGGAGCTGCGAGTTTCGGTCCAGCTCCCCCTCCTGTCCTTTCGGTGATGCGCTGGGGCTCTGGCACCACCATGCCCCTCGCGTGCGGTGGAGGACGCTTGGCTAGGAAGAGCAGGGAAGGTGTTGAGCGCGCGTTAGCGCCTGTCACCCTCGGCCCGTGGCAAGCCTGGGTCCTGCCGCCTCACAAGGCTGCAGGTTCCAAGTGCTGCGATGGATGGAGCGGAGGGCACGGTGCCCCTCCAAACCCGTCTTTGGACACCGCGGCTTTGAGGGCAGCTGCCGTGAGCTAGGGGTAGCGTGGTACTGGCTTCCCAAAAGCCGGGGACCGGCACGTGCCTCGCTCTCCATTGATGTATTCACTAATCCTGCAGGAATGGGGAAGGGGCCTAAGACGACCCAGCAGGAGGCAAGAATTAAGGGGTGGGAGGTCTCCTTAAGCTCCTCATACACTGCAGACCTGCACAGTGAAGTCCTCCTGAAAAGCTCCGATAACCAAACTCATTAAAGCCCAAACAAACCAAGAGTAACTTGTTTTTAACACAACAATGCGCTTGATTTGCCTTGAAGGGTCTGGAGAAAAATAGGTCTCCAGGGAAGTGTGGAAAGTAATCCCAGCTCTGTGATCCCTCCTCTCCGCTTTATTTGCCCCGGTCTGGCTTGGCTGCGTGGGCTGTGGGCTCCGGCGGCTGTGGGCTCCAGTGGCCAGCTAGCGGGCTGGGGAGGCTGCTGTGTGACCCCCCTCCCAGCCCACGGTCCCAGGCAAAGGGCTGGGATGAAGAGGGGGAGACACGGAGGGGTTTGCAGGGAGTGCGTTACCCGGCTGCCCGCCTTCGACCCACACGCAAGCATCTCCCAGCAGAGGCATTAACCCCTGCGGTTCCCGACGCGGTTCCCAACACCCTCCTTCCTCACTCAGGCCAGGTCAGACAAACCAGCTGCCCGGTCAGGTACCTAATCTCAGACCAGCCAGGCTTTAAAAATAACACCGATGTTTCCCTGGGATGGTTTTTCAGAGATTTGTCCTAAAAACCTCACTAAGTTGGTAACTGCCTTCTCCCTGGGACCTTATCCTCCCACATCCTTGTGAGGTTATGCCCTTTGCCTTGCCTTGGTGTTTTTCTTACCCAGAAATACCTCTCATCTGGGATGGTGCTGGGTTTCTCCCCAGGACAACCACCATCAAGAAGTCTGAAAGGGAATGCTGAGACTTTTCGGAGCTTAGAAATGTTTCCTTCGCCCCCCCCCCCCCAAAAAAATTTTCAGGCAAGCCTGCTTCCCAGAGTTATCTTTTGCAGCCCCTCAGGAATAGCCTGAGCATCTCCAGCAGACCTCAGACTATGAACTACGGTGTCCGATTCAACCACCAGGCATCGATTTCAGCGTGGGAATGATTTTCTGTAGCGTGCGGGATGCAGCAAAGTGGGTAAAATAAGCACCATGTTCCCTTGGGGCTCGATAACCTGAATCTGTAAGGCAGTCTTGTGCTTTAAAAAAACACCGCTTTCCCCTTTTTTTTCCCTGAATTTCACATTATAGTTTTCAGATTGTTTTATGGAGAGGGGGAAGAGAAGGTCCCTCTGTCTTTTTTGCAAATGCATCAGCCTATATATTCTTATATATGTGTGTGTGTATATATATATTATTTTTATATATATATTCTGGTTCATATTCCTGAATATCCCCTTTCTACTACCCTCCATGGGTTGTCCCCTCCCTGATCATCGTCCCCAACACATCTATTCACCTGGATTCTTGTCTTCTCCCCAGCGCTTCCTTGGGAGAAGCCTTGTTAGTAAGAACCTAATGAAGTAAATGAGCTAATTAACCTTCCATTACTCTCCTCATTAAGGCAACCTTTAATTTGGTTGGCAAAGTTTCTCTCCTTTACCACCCGCCTGTCAGTTTTCTTCTATTTCTTCGATCTCTCTTTGGCCTTGCATCGGGGATGGGAAAATCGATCCTGGCCTGATTCTCGTTCCCCGTCTTTCCAGCCGGCTGTAAACGCCAGTCAACAAGAAAGTAATAATGTAGTTTTTCCCATCCTGGGAAGGAGAGTTGCGGACATCAATAAGCACCTATTTAAAATGCAAATCGCTTTCTCAATCAGCTGTCAGCCCTGCCTCTGGCATGAGTTCAGCGGGGGCACAGGGATGCCATGGTCCATGGGCTCCCGCATCCTGGCCCGGAGATTTGCAGAGGTCCCAGGGTGGCTTTGGGTTGCCCAGGAGGGTTGCATCCCTCTGGGTTGGTCTGACGTGGCCAACGTGGGTGGGATGGGGCTTTGCAAATCTGGGGGGGGGGTCCTTCAGGTCTCACCCCACCCTGCATCTCTCCATCCTTTTGGCCAAGGGCACCCACTCTCCCCTAGCATCTGCGTAGCTGCCGCTGTCTTTTGCTTCTTGATGGTCTCCAAAGCTTTTCTTTCCCCTTCTTTTTCCTGGAGAAAAAAGGGGGCGCTGGGGGCAGAAATAGTCCGGGATAAAAGGCAGTAGATGTTGAGGCTGAACAGAGGAGCTGGCTGTAGCTTTGAGCTGCTCGTGGATGAGGAGTTTTGCCATGGGGCTCACCCCAAGTTGTGTTTCTCTCTCACATAGTAATGGTGACTGTGTGGTCCGGCCTTAAGGGAAAAGCCTACATGGCTCCAGGTTTTGGGGCAGTTGCATGGAGTAAGGAACGTAGCCAGTCAGAGCAGGGGGTGAGATGGGGAAATAGCTCACAAATCAATGGATGGGTGAAAAGGCTTCCAGGGATGAGCATGCTTTTGACTTCTGCAAGGAATCAGGTGGGAGATGAACCATCCCCTGCCCTGTTCGTGGCTCCTGGGGTGCTGCCCCAGCATTAGGACTGGAGAGTGGTGCAGCCCATCATCTCGCAGGGCATCAGTGATCAGGAGGGCAGCGTTCCCCCATGCTGTGATGAGGATAGCACAGGGTTTCTCAACCTTTTCCAGTTGACTGACCCTCTAGATTTTTGGGCAGGGGGTTGAATTTGTGTCCGGCTCTGCAGGGAGTCACCTACTGCACGTGTGTTAGGAGTAGCTTGCACCTCCTCTGCCTTCCCACAGGGGTATGGGGAGCACAGGATGGTCAAACACTGGGAGAAGACTCCCAGGTCAGCCTCCATCCTTTCTTTCTGCTTGGAGTGAATGGAAAATGTCTCGGAAAGCCCTTGCTGGAGAGGGTGAACGCCAGCGATGTGGTAATGGGGGACTGCCAGCCAAACATCCAGGGCGAGCTGGGTGGTTCAGAGGATGGGCTCAGGCATGGGGAGGGGACGTTTAGGAAAGCAGGAGGGAGTTCATGGGACACTGGTAGGAATGTGAAATCATGGAATCATAGAATGGTTTGGGTTGGAAGGGACCTTAAAGATCATCTAGTCCCAACCATGGGCAGGGACACCTCCCACCAGCCCAGGTTGCTCCAAGCCCCATCCAACCTGGCCTTGAAAACCTCCAGGGATGGAGCCTCCACAACTTCCCTGGGAAACCTGTGCCAGTGCCTTACCACCAGCTCATCAGCAACTCATGGAGGCTGGAGAAGGAAGGGGACTCCCAGTTGGACATTTCTGATGTCCTCCAAGCCTGGACTTTGTCGCTTCTTCCAGCCCTTCTCCCCTCCCCTGGCCCGCAGCTCACCCTCCCCGTTACCATCTTAATTGATCTTGTTGTTCTCAATCCCCCTGAGTGCTCCGACTCCAGCTGTGCTTAAACAGAACAAAAATCTCTTCCAATTTCCCCACCGCTTAAAAGAAAATTGAATCCTTTATCTGTAAGAGGAGAGGAAAACTGCAAATACATGAAACAGTAAATAGTTAAATAATCAAAGCAGATGAACCCAAATTGCCTGGAAAGTTAAACATGAATGACTTGTCTTCTTCCTGCGTGCTTCTCTTTTCTTTTCTTTTTTTTTTAAGAAAATATGCTTGCACTCCTTGTTCCTGTTAAATATTCTTATCAATGCAGCTCTGTAAATAAAGGGAAGGGGAGGATGGAGTTACCAGGTAGCAGTGTGATTGACGGATCCGAAGTCCTCGTCTTTCTGTCAGGCCCCAGTGCTCTTTGGCTGTGTTTATCTCTTTAATCTAAATATCAATCTGTAAGACCGAAATGGGGTGGAATAGGAATCATGACAGCCCGAGCGCTGAGGAGAGAGACACTTATTGCAGCTTTTGCCCGCCGCTCCCCGTCCTGATGGAGCTGTCAGGATAAATGCACAGCTAAAGCGCAGAGGTGGGAAAAACAAAACAAAATCACAGCTCCCCCCACCCAAAAAAAAAGACAATTCAGCCCATGAGATGGGAAAGAGAAAGACATGGAGCAAACGCAGACCTGCTCCTGTTCAAATTGCATCCTGCAAAGCACAAGCTGGGCAGCGGGGTTCCCCCCACCCTGCCCAGTGTTCCCAGTAGGAGGTGGGGTGGGGTGGTTTTGCCTTGCTGGTGATCTGGCAGGCGGCTGGGACACGAACGAAGAGTTTTTCCTAAGGTGATGGGTGCTGCTGTGCAGACACCCCAGTTTCACACGTCCTTCTCAGCCAATCCCTTTAGGGCAATCGCCATCTTCACCTTGGTAAGACCTCTCCCAGACTCCGCACCTCTGAGCGAGGGCAGCTCCATCCTGCTCCATCCACCCAGAGCCACCACTCCTGGGATTTTCATCTGTTATCCAAGCTGGCTTCCCCCGTGTCCCCAGCACCCATGTCTCTCCCAAAGCAGCCGGGGCTGCATTTCCTCGCGCAAAGAGCTCCCACGTGGATCAGCACCCAGCGGGTGCCCTTAGCTGAAGGGATGCTGTGACAGAGGCAGTGTCACCCTGCAGACAGACGACCTCGTGCAGCCCCTCATGCTGCTGACAAGCTGCTGTTGGGGTGTAGAGGGAAGGCTAATTTGCCTAAACGGGGCATTTGGGAGCCATGAGACATGTAAATCAACCTCCTGATTGAGCCATAGGCTCTGCTGAGTCCACCCATGGCTGGCTGCTGTCTCTTGTAACCAAACCTCTTTTGGTATCTCCAGTCACAGGGCTAAAACTAAGGCTCTTCATCCCCTAAAACACCTTTGAGGAGAAGCTGCTTGCTTGACTGAGACTTGGGTGTAGTTTCCAGCTCTGGGGAGCGAGGATGCTGTGCTTCTGGAGCTCAGCCTACAGCTTCTGGACCACGGTTTTCTTTGGGCTGAACAAAGAGCATCTCTGTTCCTCTCTGGGAATGCCTCTGCCTGGCAGGGATGTGTTTTGGGCTTGCTACACCTTGCTCACAAACTAAAAAGCCCGCTCTCCAGCTGGGTTTGCTTCACGCTTGGAGTAGCCATGGGCTGCGGCCAGTTCCAGGGTGAATTATCTTTGTTCCTGCTGGAGAAAGGTTGGGCTTTGCTGTTCCTTTCTCCAGACGGGGATTCAACATGTTCTTGTCCATCTCCCAGCAAGGACCGGTTCGGCTCTCCCCTCCTGCTTTGCTCTTGTCCCCCCTCTCCCCGCTGTGCCCCAGATGATGCTCATCACCTGGATGGAATGGAGTTGTAGATGGTAGGAGGCGTGACTGGCTTCCAGGAGCTCTTGCAAATACTTGAGAGATCATTGGGGATTTATATTTCTTCCACCGGACTCTGACCTTAATTTCTTCCGTTTTGCTGGGCTGTAAAATTCATTAGAGACCCAACGGCAAAGTGATTGAGACGTCAAGCTGGGCAATTGTGCGGTTATTTAATCTATCAGACGTGCCGCTTGCCATTTAGGTGGACAACAGGAGAATATGAAATCAATACGGTTCGTTAGCGGAGTACTTGCGCCCAGCTCCAGTAAAACCCGCCAAGGCGGGTGTCTAAACGGTCTTGGTGTCACTTTGCACGGCACAAACCCACACTCAAGATGCTCGTTTCTCTCCCTCAAGGGCCGTCTTCTTTCAGCTCATGTTTTAAACCCCGTTCTCCGGCCATTGCGACACTCTGGCTACGGTAAATTACTCCTCGCTAAATCAAGGCTGCCCAAGGAAAGCGTTAACCGGGCTGGCGAGGAGCTGCTGTTGCAGGGAACGCTGTTATAAAACACAATCAAGGAGGCTGTTGTTTTCCCCGCTGGCTGGCAGAGGAGGTGGGGAAAAGCTCTGCAATTCCCAGGGGGGTTGATTGGCTATTTTCCTCTCCCCCCCCCCTCCCAAAACCAGGCTCAGCACAGCCTTCTGGGGTCATTAGCGGCGATTGAGCTCCCGGCTTGGCGCACGGTCCGGAGCTGCTGGGGGAAGGCGGTGGTGATGGTACCCCAGCATCACCCCGCTCCCGCCTCCCTCCTTCCCAACTAATCACACCGCTGGGCTCCTGCACAGCGATGCTGGATGACTCTGCTCGCACCTGATTGCCACCTCCCACCAGGCAGCCGCTCTTTGAAAGCCTGGGAAAGAGGGCGGTCAGGGCAGGCGATGCCAGTGAAAGAGCTGTTTTCCGTCTGGGAAGGGCATAAGGACTTTTGAGTAGGTTTTCCATTGGTTTTCTTGATCCAGTTTTGCAGCTCGGTTGATTGCTTCTCATGGAAGCTCTTGGCCCTTCGTGCTGCTCTCCTCCAAATCACAAATCAAATCCCGATCCAGGTGGATAGCGGAGGTTAGCAGTTATTCCCGTGGAACCTGAAGATCGCAACAGGCTGCATTGAAGATGGGATGCTTGCTGGTTAACACATGCAGGTTTAGGTGGCTCCAAAAATCAGTATGATGACAGCGCATGGGGTTGCTTGTGCCACGGTCTGAGCGGCCCACGGCTGCCCAGTCAACCCCAAGGAGCGACCGCATCTGCCTCGTTTTCCTAGAAAACTGGAAAAACACAGGAAGCAGATGGGAACCTTCCTTCCACTCGCTTTCTCCCGTGGCCTGAGCCTCAAGCGTCTCGCTGGAGCAGCGGTGCCTTGGTGTCCCCGCTGCCTGCCCGGTGTGGCAGGCAGGCAGGCAGCAGTGGGACGAGACTCACACCCGGTCACTCCCCAGTACCCTGACAGCTTTTTTGACGTTCGGTAATTGCTTTCCTGCTGCGACTCTTTTAAGCAGAGAGCTCCTGGCCAAAAGCAATTTGCTCCCCATCAATTTTTATTTCTTGGTTTCTGCATGCAAGGGAGGGGAGGGAAAACAAAAGAGGGAGAACGAGAACAAACCCAGCCCTGACCCGCTCCGGCAGCCCTGCAGAGATGGAAAGGTGGGAAGGATTTGGCTCCCTCGGCGCCGGCGGAGCCATCTTCAAGCAGGCAGGACATGGCAGCCCATTTTATCCAGACAGCGATAAGTCATCCTTCCAACACGCTTTGCTCATCTCCTGCAACCAACCTCCAGCTGCTCATCCCTCCCTGGCAGGTCTTGGGGGGGAGGACTGCCATCCCCGGGGGAATCCGTGTTGCCCAGAAAGGTTCTTCTTGGCTCTTTAAGCCTTTCCCAGCTCCTCCTGCCACGCTGCCTGAAGCTGCCGTGAGTAGAGTTAATCTCGGGCAGTTTAAGTAGTCGTTGAGTGGGGCTCGGCGGATGATGAATGTCGAAACCATTACCGGGCGCAGCTCCGCGCGCGGAGCTGTTTAAAACTGAATTCTCCCATGTAAATTTCTGCTCCATCAATCCTGATGACATGTCAAACATTGCCATTGTTTCCCCGAACAAATTGGACGACATGCCCTTTTCCCGCAGATTTGCCCAGGAGAGCAGAACCGCTCGCCGCCTCCTTCCCTTTTGTCTCCGGCTCTGCCCGCTCCGCAAGCCGCTGGGGAAGGATGGACGCAATGGCCCTCGGTGGGACAAAAGGGAGACGTCCAAAATATGTGTGCTCGGGGGGGATGGAGAGGGATGCAGGGCTGGGCCGGGGGTATTTGTGTGTGCCTGTGATTCACGTGCCGGGCGTCCACGCCGTGCTGCAGCTCGGTAAATTAATCCTTTGGGTTAGCCAGGCTTCCTCTTCTTGCCGCTCTCCGGGAGTTTAGCTGCACAAATGTGGGGTTGTTTTGTTTCTTTTTTTTTCTTTTTAGAAATGGTGACAGCTCATAAAAGTACAGATGTGGACCCACGTTTTCATCCTGCCCTTTTGCAAGCTCCAGTGGGCAAATCCCACTTTAATATTCTGGGCAGGAGAGGAGCAGCCGTAAAAGCCATTTGATTGCTTCTCCAGGTGGAACCCCGGGAAACTTCCAGCCAGATGCTTTTCCTCCCCCCTCCGGCTGCGGGGATGGATGCGTGCATGCCGGGGGGAGACCAGTCGGTGAGGTGGGGGGTTAGCAAAAAAAAAAGCTGGCACTCAGGGACTGCAAAAGGCCCCCCAAAGCCGTCGGCGGGGTGGGATTTGGGGTATTCTGCATGCGGGTGGTGTGTGCCACCCTCAGCATTGCTTTGCAAAGGGGGTGCGTGCCACCTCCCCAGGGGGTTCAAGCATCCGAGCATCTTTTTTTTCACCCGTAGAGGGAAAACATTTGGCGATGCAGAAAGGCGTGTAGACCCAAAATTAAATATGCTGAGCGTGCACGGGTTTGCTTTTTGCATCTTCCCTGTCACGCTCAAGTAACCTGCTCCGTTGCCCTGCGGTATGTCCGTGATGTTTGGTTGCCGGGAAAGCCATTCAAGCAGGCATCACCTTCCACCTCCCCTGGTGTAAATCAGGGTAATTAATTAGCCCGGGCTGGTGAGGTGGTGCATGGGGCAGAGTTAGGCTGCCTGCCCTCCCGGCTCCTCCTGAGCTGGTCATTTTGCCTTGCTGGAGGTTTTGGCCAGCCCGGCATCACCGCAGCTCGGGGTCCAGCCTGGCTCCCCGGGATCCCACCACCTCCTGCACCCAGCAGCTCTATGCTAACCTTCTTTTAACCTTCCTCCTTCCCTATATTTTTTTTTCCCCCTTGGCAGAAGAAAATTACACTTTCCCAGCGTTGTCTATCACCACAGGAAGCACTTACAAGCACAATTGTACGGGGCCAAATGAAGGGAATTAGTTTTGCCTGCGCTTTGTGGCACCATCAGGCCCCCGGTAAATCATTATCTCATCACCAGCCGATCCCAGTGCATGGAAAAAACCCTTGCCGGGCTCTGCTCTCGCACCCGCCACTTAGGGATTAATGGGACTTAGGGGTTGTGGGGCGCAGAAGGAGCAGCTGCAAAAAAATCCTGGCTGGGAGGTCAAGGGCAGGCTCACGTCAGGCGATGCTGAGGATGCTCAAAGGGCTCGAGGATTGTGGGGAGAGTGGACCATTTCCATTTGGGAAAGCAGCCAGGCTCTGGCTGGGATGGGGCATCTTCACAGATGCCCTCCCTGGTGTCCTCAAAGGAGCAAGATGCACCCCCAGAGAGGGCTTTGGCCCTCCAGGAGCAGGTGCCGCTCGCCCGACGGGCATCCCTCTGGGCAGATTTTGGGCAGGTTTGTTCCATTTTACTGAATCCAATTGCAATGAACACGGAAAGTAAATCGCAGCTCAGCAGCAGAGAGGAAAATGGGGCAAATCAGTATGTTTGAAAGGCTGACTCCACCAGCGCACCCTTCAGCTGGCGTAAAGCGGCAGGAATTTACCACCCGAGCTGGGAAAGCATTTTTTGGGGGGAAAATGAATTAATTCAGGCTAGTTTTCATGCCTTTGCCCCTCTGCCACCCCACGGAGTGGCGGGTAAGTGGCATATGGGGGTAAAGCTGTTTGATGTGCTCAAGCTCCTTTTCTGCTGTCAAGGGTAATCAAGGCCATCAATAAATCAGGGAGGTTTCAGGAACAGGTTGTGTTCTATGCCAGTCCTAAAATACAGCCTTTTGCCGGTATCTGGATATAAAATGTGTCTTTGACCCTGCTTTTTCTCAGACCTGTTGGTGACTACATAATCCAGACAGGACTCAATTTTGAAAATATACTGGGGGAGAAAAAGGATATTTTGGGGCTCGCATTCCACTTACCTCCCCTAAAAATAAAATTTTGTGCTCCTTTTTCCTGCCGCCACTCATGCATATTTTATATATTCATTAGAGAAAAGACTTTAAAACATACATAAATCTTGCCTTGCTCATCCGGAGCTGACACACGGCATTTCGCGCGCCTTCCCCAGAAGGTGCCGGTTGCTTAGCCGTGACCAGCCCGGCTCCGGCTCCAGCAGCTGGCGGCGGCTGTACGTGTGCCGAGTCCTACCGCCGGCAGCGGCTTGGCAGAGAGCCAGCGCTGCACGCCCGCGCCGCAGCATCCCGAGAGGCATCGCTGGGGTCGCAGCAGATTGCAGCCCCAGAAGGGCTTTCCAGCGGGAGCCGCTCGTGGAAAGCGAGGTCTAAATCCCTTTCCTTGCTTTTCCTGCTCTGTGTTTTAGCCTGGTGGGGGAGCTTTGAAGCGGGGTAGGTTTTTATTTCTGCCCCCAGGCATGCCATCAGCCCCGAACGCGCAGAGCTGTGGATGCAGGGTCCGGCTCTTGGGCTTCCTGGGGCCGGGATGGGTGGCCCACAAGAATTGTCCATGGAGACCTTTATTCTACATGCACCCCAGATTAGCTTCATATGTCAGGGAAAGTACATCCCCGTGAAATTTCCCATGCCAAAGTTTTTGGAAGTGATGCTGAGAGGTGTCGATGGAGGGCCACGAGCCAGGGATGCGCTGGATTAACCCAAGCGAGCACAGACAGCCTCAGCCCCGCATCCCTCGGGTGATAAGGGGCAGCACGCAAGGTCTGTGCTGGTGCTAGCCCTAGAAGGAGGTAAAGAAGATGTAATGGATTCACCAGTGTGTGTAATGCAACATTCCCATAAATACCTTCATTTATCAATTAACTTTTTTTTTTTTTCAGGCAACTGACAATGACGTGGGCACATACGGGAAAGTCAGTTATTTTTTCAGCGATGACCCTGACCGGTAAGTCTGAACCACCGGCATGACTTTGATTCTTTGAAGTCCTCTTCTAACCTTGCCACAAAGTCACATGGGAATTAAGGGCATTTGTTATGTCCTACCTGCGAGATACCCTATGAAAACCCCACCATGCTGTCGTCTCCCAAAGGGGTGAGTTAACTCCAGCACATGCCTGATGCTGAATAGGGACCTACAGGCACCAGCGGTGCTTGGGACTAATAAACGCATTTGCCAGCAAGTTGTTGGCCCTGGAGCACTGAATGAGACGCGGTCGTGGTGGGGAGTTGGGGAAGGAACTTGGGCTGCCCAGCAGAAGGGATCTGGGGGCTTCTGAGCCCACTTTCTCTGCCTGTAGAACAGCATTGAGGGTTTCTACCCCACCGCCTGCACTGAGCTCTTGAAGATGCTCTGGGACCAAATATCCCTCAGAAGAAAGCCATGAACTTCACCCGCCGTGGTGTCAGCTGTCAGGCTGCTGTCACCCCATCTCTCCATCTCCATCATCACCAGGGCTTTCCCCTCTTCTTCCCTGTCCCCTCAGTTTCTCGTTGGATAAGGACACGGGCGTAATCCTCCTGACGGCTCGCCTGGACTTTGAGACCACGCAGCGCTACACCCTGACTGTCATCGCCCGGGATGGCGGCGGCGAGGAGACAACGGGGCGCGTCCGGATCAATGTCCTCGATGTCAATGACAACGTCCCCACTTTCCAGAAGGAGGCATACCTGGGGGCCCTGCGGGAGAACGAGCCCTCCGTCAGCCAGGTGGTCCGGCTCCGGGTGAGGGACCGGAGCACCTCCTCCACTCAGGATGCGCGGTGGGGAGACAGGAGCAGGTTAGGTCCCCATCCATCCCTGCTGCCATCCCTCCTGCATTCCTCCTAAAAAATCCTTTGCGATTTACTGCAAAGTGCAACTTGGGGGCAGCACTGCAGCCATGGGATGCCTTCCTCCTCCTCCTCTCCTATAAGTCCCATGCCTACACAGCATCCCCAGGACCTGGGGCTACTCCCAGGGCACAGATGCTGTCTCTGTATCGCCTTGCTCTGCTCTATAAAGCCAGGAGGCACCGAGGGGAAGGTGCTCTGTTTGTTGTTGATGGAGCTGTAAGCCTCTGCTGTGGAGGGAAGGCATGTAGGGAAGACTGTTTGCTCCTTCAGCACAAGAATAAGCTTTGCCATGATGCGAGAGCACAACTTTCCCTCCGTGGAAAGGCCAGGCTGGGTGAGTGCCGCAGGGAGGCAGGAGAGGGGGACCCGGCGGGTCCTTTCTGGGAGGTGGGATGGGAGGAGAGGCTGGTTTATGAACCCTCTCAGGGCTGCTCATGAGTACATCTTCTTCCATCCCTTTTCCACTCTCCTTGGGCCCAGCCTGCACCTCCCGTCCCCTCAGCTCTCCCCCGTTGCACGACACCCGTGCTCATTGACTCCCTCTGCTTGTCTCTTAGGCATCCGACGAGGACTCCCCTCCAAACAACCAGATCACGTACAGCATCGTGCAGGCGTCTGCCTTCCGTGACTACTTTGACATCACGGTGTCAGAAGGGTATGGAGGTAAGCGCTGGTGCCAGGACCACGATGTCCATGATGAGGAGTGTGGGGCTTGAGCCGAGGTGCTGCGGAGCTGTGTTTCTGTGGGTGTTCAGCTCACTCTGGGTTATGCCAGTGCAAAGAGCTCAGAAATGCCCAGTGCTCGTGTTTTCAGGGCATTGCAAACTCGGGAAGCCACCATTGGCCCTGGGGAGGTGGTGTGGGTGGGCCACCACCCGAGCCTGCTTCACTGTCCTGCGCGGTGCGTGACTGTTCCCCTGACCGCCCCGCTTTGCGTCCTTTTAGTGATCAGCGTGAACCACCCCCTCGACTACGAGCAGGTGGCCAACGGGGTTATTTACCTGACCGTGATGGCCAAGGATGCTGGCAACCCGCCACTCAACAGCACCGTCCCCGTCACCATCGAGGTTTTTGTAAGTATGGCGCCCGATGATTCTGCCGTGGTTCCCCTGCGATTGCCCCACCACAGTGCCAGTAATCCATCAACAGCCCAGTGAGACTGTCCCACCCTGTGGATGTCTACATGTGGGTTGCAATTACATATGTCTCGTATATGTGTCATATACGTCTCGTGTACATATGTGTCATATATATCGGTTTAAAGAAACGCTGTCCCTAACATTTGGTAAGGTCTGAGTGACAGAGGGCAAGTGAGAGTGTCTCTGAGGGGGTGTCACCACGGACAAGCACAGATGGGCTGTCCTGACCCCATGCACCTCACCAGCACGGGGAAGCCGCTGGAAGTGATGTGGTAGCTACCCACGGGGCGAGGACCAGAGCTGGGGACAGGGTGGACATCTACCCTCTGCCCTTGTTTTCCACCAGGGAGGTTCACTGAGCACCCAGTAAGCCCTTCTCTCAGCTCGCAGGGAGCTCCTGGCTGGGATGCTCTCCGTGCCGGTAGCCAGAGGCACTCGCTACAGCTTAGATGCAGAGGAGAGCGCTTTGGCTGCACGTTAGCACTTGTAGTGTCAGAAATTATCGGTCCCTGAATCAATCACGGGCAGTTGCTTGTTTATCTCCCCAACGCCGGCTGTCCCTGCTGGGCCACGGGCTTCGCCGTGCATCTCGCGCGCCGGCGTAGGTGCAAATCCTACAGAGGGTTTGCTGCTGGGAGAGGTAAAGCGTCACAGCGTTCCTGGGGAAGATTAGATCAGATTGTCACTTTGAGGAGCATTGTGGTTCGAGGACGTCTGGAGGGGAGGTATCAGCGATGGAGACAGTTTGCTTGATAACCCGTCAGTCTTGTGGTGATGGGATCTAAGCCGGGCTGGCAGCAGCATCAGTCTGGGAAGGCAAAGAAGATGAAGTCCACGGTGCCGTAGGATGTGAATGAAATCCCATCAGCATGCATCTCCTCCGGGTCCTCACTGTGCTCAGGAGAGGGGGAATAAGGCAGTGCTAGAGGGAGGGGTTAGCTATGGTTAAATATATCCTTCCCATACTGTGCTTTAGACAGCATAAACATCTCTTTCTAAAGACCGCACTTCAGCGGGTCATCTCCCCCCGGGTTGAGTCTGTACACTGGTGAGGTTTAAGTAGCTGTCACTTTTCCCACTCTCAACCAAAGGGATTTTCTCTCAACTGGAAAAAGAAAAGGGAAAAAAAAAAAAAAAAAAAAAGCCAGAAAATAGGAAGAAAATGAGGAGGAAGTGTTTCACAACGGCACTTGAGGAACAAGAGCCGTGAAAAGGCAGAACGAGAGCGAGTGTGGAGGGGAGGTAATTTTTTTTCATCCTTTGGTTGTTGGTTTTTAATAAAGAAGTCAAACTCGCCTTGTAGATTTCCCATTAGGGGACAATACGCTTTTGTAGAGGGAGCCGCCGAATCAGAACTAATAGCACGCGCCACGCCAGGATCCGGGGAAATATCACTGCTAATAAGTTTCTGCCTCGCTCCCTGCTGCTGACACCCCGTTCGGGGCGATGAGCCAGCGACTTATAGCGCGTGTATGTCTGGAGAAAAGGGGGTTGTGTGCTTAGTGCGGAGTGTCTGCAGTCATCAGCATCCCTGAAGATGATATGATGGATGTCTGAGGGTGACGGTCGGGGGACCATAGGAAGCCAGGTGCATGGAAGTCGGCAAGGTGGGATGATGAGTTAGGTGGTTTAGCTGGACGCCCTCTCCCATGGGAGCAGAGGAAGCGTGCCAGGTCCCACCAAGCATCGCTGCGGATGCCACGGGAGGCACGTAGGAAGGTTTGCAGCGGGGAGCTGTGGAGTTCACGCCGCTGAAGTGGGAAACGTCATTCTCAAGTAGAAAAGCCCCGCACGGCTCTGCAGGCAGGTGCACGCCAGCTCTGGCCAGATGGAGAGCCGGCCAAGAGCGAGCCCCTGCCTCCTTGGGAGCGGGCTTACCGGGCCGTGGCAGTGCTGAGCACGGCCTGATGAACCTCAGGACCACTAACGAAATGGCGCAGCGTCTGTTCTGGCTCACGTCCACCCAGCCTGGACCACAGCACAGCTCAGCTCAGCCGGCTCCAGCTGCAGACGCATGTTTGGTCTCTCCCATTTCTTTGCCTTTAACCTGCCCGGACCTCCTGGGTTTGCCTCAGGGTGATGATCCTGACCCAGCTCTGTGAGGAAGAGGAGGAGGGACATGTGGAGGGCACCCCTGGCAGAGGGTAATTTCCTTCTTACCCTCGGAGGAGATGTGGCGAAAACTGAGCGACGCAAAGGCTGATAAAAGACCACCTGCTTCCGGCAACGAGAGCAGAGGATGGCGATTTAATTGCAGTACGATGGGCACCGTTGGCACGTGAAATTGCCTCAAATGTCAAGTTCAGTGGCAGCAGGAGCAGCTGAGCCTGCAGGTCCGTTGGCGGTCTCCAGGTAGAAAACATCTCCAGCCCAGCCCCGGGGAAGCAGCAAAGTCCATAACAGTGTTTTAATGTCCTGGCGGCTCCATCCTTCCCTCCGTAGGCAGTTGGGTTTGGTTCATTTAAGGCGGATTCTTAACATTGTTCAAGCAGCATTTAAAGCCCCCCCTGGGGGAGCTTTAAACGGGTCCGAAATCTGGTTTTGAGGGACGTTTTGAGCAGTTGCTCCTGCCTGGTTTCACCAGGGCGGCTGTAGTGGCTGGCAGAGACGGGCTTGGAGGGACCACATTGGTATGCAAACCAGCTTCCCCCCCCAAAAAAATGCTGTAGCTGCTCTCTCTGCAAACACCCACGACATTCCTCTGCTTGAACAAAGGCAGCCGAAGCTCAGCAGGTCCCCTGGCCACTCCGGTCTGCCTGGTGGCCTCGTGGCCAGGGTGACCCCGAGCCACTCATGTGCCGCTCCAAGAGGAAGGAGCAGGTCTGTGCGCGATGCTGCTGTGCTTTGGGCGGCGTTTTGAGTCTTGCCGGGGCTTGCGGTGGAGGCAGGAGCAGCTCAGAGGATGCTTGGCTGCAAATGGTTCCTCAGGCCTGTTGTGTTTTGCCCAGTGTACTGGATAACGAGATGGTTGGTATTGTCCCCACTGTACGGCTCCGCAAAGTCACCAACAATCAGCTTACCTCAACCTCAGCCGCCTCCACGGTGAAACCGTGTGCTCAGACCTCTGGTGCCTTACCCCTAAGGACATCTTTCCCACCCTGATGCCTTGAGCTGGTCACACCTTGAGGTGCAGTCGGCCAGGAGCACCCCCATCCCAGGCTTTTGCAGCTACTTGACCATCTTGCCTTTTTCCCAACCAGCCTCACGACCTTCTCTTTGTTTCAGGATGAAAATGACAACCCCCCCACGTTCAGCAAGCCCTCCTACGTTATAACCGTCATGGAGGACATCATGGCAGGTACGGAGCATGCCCCTGCTCCTTCTCCAGGCTAGGAGAACAGGGCTAACAGCCAGAATGGGGTGGGTGATGGCTTTTGGGGAGGTAAAAGCCAGAGACCTGGCACAGTTTCATGGCCATGGGGTCTAGGGGTTTGGCTCCACTGTGCATGCAGGCCAGGGGACCCCTTAGCTGGGTGACCTGCAGGAGCAGTATGGGGGAGACAGGGCAGGTGGGGAGAGCCACTCCAGGCTTCGTCCCAGCCCTCGTTTCTGCCTCCCCCAAGGAGCCACAGTGCTGTTTCTCAATGCCACGGACATGGACCGGTCCAGGGAGTACGGGCAGGAGTCGATCATCTACTCCCTGGAGGGCTCCTCGCATTTTCGGATCAATGCTCGCTCAGGTGAGCCTCTGTACGTGCTCTCCCTCTTTTCCTTTCAGTTCCCTCTCCTGCATTCCCCCTAGTTTCCTTCCCCATCATTTTTCCTCTGTCACCCTCTCTTCTTCCCTCCTCTGCCCCGAGCAGCCTGCTTAGGAGACACACAATTTAAGGGATTCACCAGATTGCACCCACTAGCACTTGGTGGGTCACCATGAGAGCTTTGGCAGAGGCATCGGTGGAAGCTCAGCTCCTGGTGGGAGTGCCACCTAAGAAAAGGCTTTGGCTGCAAAGGCTTGTGTTAGCTAAGGAGCTGCTGCCCACCTTCCCTTGCTGGCATCATTTTTGATTCATTATGGGCAGGAACACAGGCAGTCGTTGGGGTCGTTGGGGTCTGACCCCCATGGGGTCCCCCTGGGAAGACACAGCATGAAGTTTGCAGGAGCTTGCTGACAAGCTGACCCTTCCAGGGTCCATCGATTGGAAACTGAATCAGAAGAAAGGGCCCATTTGTGAAGGATCCTGTCTTTTTTTTTTTTTGAGCATCCCTTTTTTTCCCCACCCTATTCACCATACAACATCCCTAATCCCTTTCATCTCCTACGGCTGCAGGAGAGATCACGACGACGTCTTTGCTGGACCGGGAAGCCAAATCTGAATATATCCTCATTGTCCGGGCGGTGGATGGAGGCGTGGGCCACCACCAGAAGACAGGCATTGCTATGGTGAGTGCACAAAGGGGTGATTCCCATCTCCGTCAGCCACCAGTGCCCACCTGGGGCTGGTGTTGGGGAGGGCTGCCCAGGCACCGATGCTTCGGTTCCCCATGCTAGCCATGTTCAATTTGAGCTGTGCATATGGGTAAAGAGCGTACGGTGGTGTCTGCCCTCTGGGTTGCCCCTGACGGCTGCTTGCAGTCCTTGCAGAATGACTGTCCAGACTGTAGACCTTGAAATAGGTCTCCCTTTCCTGGCAAATCGTTCACCCATCAGCCACTTGACCTTCCAGAGCTTTACGTGTCCAGCTCTCCGTGCGAAGGTGGTAACAGGTAACTATTCCACCCACAGCATGGCTCCCTTTGTTCACGCCTCTTAAGAAAATGCTTAGTTGGAGACCCTGCAGGCACACTTAGTTGTTCTTGATGACTACTATTCACATAGTGCCTGGATCAAGGGTTTCCAGCTGGTTTACAATGCCTGGGCTGCTTCTGGTGGAGGTGCAGGCCATTGTACTGCAGATTGAAGCCTTCTGCTTTGCCTTGTCCTTCGCAGATGTTAGGGAGACTCGTTGTTTGCAAAGGGTTTGGAAATACCAGGAGGTAAAAGCCAAGCATCCATCTCTCGCTGCTCAGGGCACCATGTTGGTTTGAACGTTTCGTAACGTTTGGGTGCATTTGCTCCTGGGACGCCTGGTTGCGTTGCAGGAGAGATGTCCCACGCAACAGAGAACGATGCAGAGAAATACTGTGGTTGTGCTGAGGAGATCCCTAAACCAATTGTCACTCCTGCTGAGGGCCAAGAGGATGTGTATGATACAGGTAGAAGACTAGAAGCTCTCTATGGAACCTCCCAGAGGAACACAACAGCCTTGGCCAGGCAACAGCATGGTCTGGTGGATGCTGCATCCCCCTTTGGGGCTCCAGATGAGATGATGTTCTCCTAATAGCTTTGTTGAAAGGCAAAACAAGGTTTTTGCAACACAGATTGCAATTAGGGGGAAAAAATGCATTATGGGTCCTAAAAAGTTAAAGAATATTAAAACTCTGTGAGAAGTGGGTGGCCAATTAAGTTTGTCTGCTGTCATTAGCAAAGATATACACCCAGGACTCAAAGCTATGCTCTATAATCATTTTTGATCTGGGAATAAGTGCCCATTCAGGGGCTTTGCAAGGTCTCTGGGTGATGACCAAGCACTTTGGGTGCTCAGGGTAGCAGTGGGTCACCAACCTTCCCCAGGGATCACCCTGGTGGCTTGGCTTGAGGCTGGAACACATCCCTGGAAACTGTGGTGTCCAGGTTTGCCTCTTCTGCCACAGGGTGGCACCAGCAGCTCAGCCTGGTGTGGCGGCGGGACCTAATTACTTGGGAGCTCCAGGAGATGCTCCACCAAGACACCCTATATGGGGGTGGCAGGCACTGGGGGCTCCCTCCTGCCCCTCTGCCCCCCTTTCCCTTGTGCTGCAGCTCTTCCCTCAGGCACCTTTGTAGACTCCCAGGCTGGATCGAAACGGGTGATCTGGGGAGGTGAGAGGCTCACAGACAACAGGATGCATCCCACAGGCTTTCCATTCAGAAGGTGAAGATGCGTTGGGTACCTGGTGCTGCTGTACATCCCCAGGGACGCACACCATGCTGCCCCAGGAACCAGTACCACCTGACGCTTGCTTGCTCTCTTGCAGGTGAACATCACATTGCTGGACATCAATGACAACTATCCCACCTGGAAGGACGAGCCATACTTCATTAACCTGGTGGAAATGACCCCCCCCAACTCGGACGTCACCACGGTACGTGCCAGGGAAGGCGGCTGTTTGCACTAAAAGCATCTTTCTTTCACCCGGCGAGGTTATCACCTGCTTGGCTGGAGCAGGGAGTCGCCTCCGAGCTGGTGTCACCTCTGAACCGACGTCACCTCCTAACTGGTGTCACGTCCAGCCGAGCACCATCTTGCAGAAGTCCATTTAAAAGGTTACTCCTCGCTGCTGCCCGTCCCATGTGTTTCTCCTCTCTGCTGGAATTATCTTTTTTTTTTCCTCCCTGAATTGTGTGGGTTTTAGCCAAATTCTCCTCTTCTTAGCCTCGCCCGCGACCTCCTTCAAGGACCTCTCTGAAAGACATTGATTTACAGCCTTTCAAGTCCCTCTGGCGAAATAAAAGAGAAGGAGAGAGGGAGGCTTATACTCCATCACACGGGGAGAAAAATGACGGGCACAAGATGGAAAATAAATGAGGGAAAAGCAAAGAGAATCCACAAAATCATATAAAGGGGAAGGCTACGAAGAAAAAAGAGTTGGCGGGAAGGGGAAGAAAGGTCTGGCAGCACAGCCCGAGCCGGAGCACGGCGGTTTTCTCTCTTCCGTGCGGCACCAGCCCCGCTGCTCGGTGCCTGCTTGAAGTCATCTTGCCTTTGACATCCCAATTAGTTGCTGGGAAAATAATTATTGTGTCACTGACACGATGTAAATTTAGCGGCGGGACAAGCAGCGGGGGCCAGGGAAGTTACGAGCGTAATGAAGTTGGGGTTTGTTTTTTTTTTTAATGTAAATGTCCCCTGTAATTAAAAATGTCACAGGGAGAACAATAAACGTCTGGCGTGGAGGAGAACCCCACCAGTGAATTATTTCCAGCATTTCCAGTGTTCCTCAGCACGCCTCTTTGTCCCGTGTATTTTATTTTTCTGAAGGGCGCTTGTTTTCTAGCTGGCTTTATTTAAAAGGAGCAAAGCCCGTTTGATTGCCGCGTGCTTGTGTCTCTCTTGCCATGCCATTACCTCCTGGGCTTGCAGGCCAATATCGGTGAGATTTAACACCACAGTAAAGGTCTCGAGGGTACGAAAGCCCTGTGAGTATCATGAAAATATAGAGCTGTGTGGAGGAAGGAGGACTTCTTGCTGCTGCTGGTATGGGGAAACCTCTCATGGGAGCTCAGCCTCTTTATTAGACACTGGTGAATCTACATGGGGATGTAGTGGGAGTTAATTCCTGTCACTCTGCTTTAATTTTTGCGTTTTCTCCATGGCAGGTGGTGGCTGTTGACCCGGACCTGGGGGAGAACGGCACAGTGGTCTACAGCATCCGACCCCCCAACAAGTTCTACAGCCTTAACAGCACCACGGGCAAGATCCGCACCACTGGCGTGCTGCTGGACCGCGAGAACCCCAATGCCCAGGAGGCCCAGCTCATGCGGAGGATCGTGGTGTCGGTCACCGACTGTAAGCCCTGCTTCCATCCCGCTCCTCTAGTTTCTTGCTCCGCCAGAGCTGGGGCACACTAGAAATTGCTGGGGCTCGGGTTGTGCGAGCGTTGCCCTCCTCTCCCTCCGCTTTCCCTTCCTGGTGGTTTTCACGTGTTGACCTGAACTTTTCTCGGCCTGATTTTTCCTTTACAATGAAAGAGAGGACTTTACAAGGGCATGTAGTGATAGGATGAGGGGTGATGGCTTCAAACTGGAAGAGGGGAGACTTAGATTAGATATTAGGAAGAAATTCTTCACTCTGAGAGTGGTGAGGCACTGGCGCAGGTTGCCCAGAGAAGCTGTGGCTGCCCCATCCCTGGAGGTGTTCAAGGTCAGGTTGGACGGGGCTTGGAGCAACCTGGTCTGGTGGGAGGTGTCCCTGCCCAGGGCAGGGGAGTTGGAACCAAATGATCTTCAAGGTCCCTTCCAACTCAAACCTCTATGATTCTATTTTCTGTTTCTGTTTTTTTCCTGGTTTGAGTGTAAGTTCCAAAGATGTTTTTGAGGTTAAAATAGTGAGAGGGGGTTAAAACCTGCTGCTAAAACAAACCAGAAACCCTCAAAACGCGAGCACGGTGGTTTCTGCAGCAGCCCTGACAACAACCTGGGAGGCAGAAACCTCCCCCTCATCGCAGAAGACACCATTCTTTGCATTTTGCAGTTAAAAAACAAACCTAAAGGCATCGGGCGTGCGAAAACGTCTGTTTTGCAGGAGACCTGGGCTTGGGCTGTGTGTCGGTGGCCGGGGCTGTAGCACAAAGCTGTGAATGTTTAGCGTGGGCAGGGAGAGGAGGGCAGCGCAGGGTGCTCGGAGCGTGACACGTCTGCCAAGGCCACCGGGGGGGAAGCTGTTTCTGGGCTTCTTGGGGGTCTCTGCAGAGCTGAGCCCACGTGGCTTGAAGGACTGGTAGGATCCCATGTGGTGAGGCTGGTTCCATCACTACCTAGGAAAGTCAGTTGAGTAGGTGGGGGGGAAAGAGCTGATCAAGCGTGAAATGTCCTTTTCTCTGGAAATAGTATCTTAGGGAAACTTTTTTAGGGAAAAAAAATAGAGAAAGAGGGAGGTGAAGATAATTTTCCATTATCCAGCTGGTTTCCAAGAGCCGCCAAGGCACGTGTAACCTTAACTCTGCCCTCTTCTATTTTTACGTTGCCTCTGCACTGTGCGAAAGCCGTCGTCCCATCCGGCCTTCTAGAAGGACAGGGAATAAGGATAGATTGGTGTTGCTATTGTGTTTTTTAGCTGCGTGCATGGGTAGCTGTCAGTCTGTCTTGCACGTCTACCGCCAGGGAGAGTTTTCCCTGGCCAGGGGACTGTGCCAATAGTGATGGCCTTCAACACAAGCAGCAACGTGGACGGGTTAATGCCTCAATGGGGCAGCCCTGTCCTGCATGACTGTCTGTGTGGGGAGTGAGGTCTTCTTTAGGGGGAAAAGGTTGGAAATGGCTGGAGGCATTAACCTTGAAACCCCGTTCCTGGCCTCCGCAGGCGGGAGGCCACCCCTGCGAGCTACCAGCAGCGCCACGGTTTTTGTCAACCTGCTGGACCTGAACGACAATGACCCCACCTTCCAAAATCTGCCCTTTGCCGCCGAGATCGCTGAGGGCCTTCCCGCGGGCTCCTCCGTCTTCCAGGTGAGCTTGCCCCATATCTGCTGTGCCCTGTGTTGGGACCTGCTGCTGTCGCTGCCATTGCTTCTGCAAAGCAAGCTAGCAATACATGCTCTCCATGCTCTCCATGCTCTCCATTCTCTCCATGCTCTCCATCCTCTCCATCCTCCCTCTCCTCCCTCTTCATCCTCTCCATCCTCTAGCAATGCAACTAGGGGGATGCAGAAAGGGTTGTGCCATCCCACCCCATGTGCTCTCTCCCAGCAGGGGGGACGCCTCAAGGCCCCTTTGTTCCATCCCGGCATCTTTGCGGACAGTGAAATGCTCAGGCTTTATGCACTGTGATCTTCATCATCAGGAGATGATCCGGCTCCCCCACGCTCACCCCTTCCCTCCGCTCTCCCCACCAGGTAGTGGCCATTGACCTGGATGAGGGTCCGAACGGGCAGGTGACGTACCGCATGCAGGTGGGGATGCCCCGCATGGATTTCCTCATCAACAGCACCAGCGGGCTCGTCACCTCCACCACTGTGCTGGACAGGGAGAGGATCGCTGAGTACTACCTGCGGGTGGTGGCCAGTGATGCTGGTGTGCCCTCCAAGAGCTCCACCAGCACCTTGACTGTCAAAGGTGGGTGCACCGAGACCCCTTCCAAGCCCTGCCCAGCCACAGAGCCCCCCCCGGTCCCAAAGAGGTGGGAGACAAGGACACCTCACCAGAGGAGATGTGGTTTGTATAGGAGACACACTGAGGAGTCAAATGGACGTATGATCTGACCCATTATGTCTGTCCTTGCATATGACAGCAGATAGGGCGGGCAGTCCATCGTCCCTTCATGTCTTGCCCAATGTGGTGTCAGCATAGCACAGAGATGGGGAAAATATGGTGTTTCTGGCAGAGCCCCCAAATTCTTTTATTGTTTTTCCTCCGTTCCCCCATCCCCAGTGTGTTTCTGTTTCTTTGGCCTGCCTTTTGCTTCAGCGTGTGATGCACATCAGCTGCACGTCTGGGCAGCCCACATAATCCCAGTTTCAGAGCTGGACCGGTCTTTAATTTAGTGCATTTCTATTTACTGGCTTTACACGAGCCTAGTGTAACTTACCGCCAGTCTGCAGGGACACCCACCACGCCGACGGCGTGGAGCAGCAGGCAGAGCATTCCCTGGGATGCTCAGAGCAGCAGGCAGGAGGTTTCGGGAACCCGGCAGCCGTCAGCCTGGCATCTGCCAGAGGGGCAACCCTTGGAGGGGGGCAACACTCAGCTCTGCTTCCCCTTTTCAGTTCTGGACGTGAACGACGAGAGCCCCACCTTCTTCCCGGCCATCTACAACGTCTCACTGCCCGAAAATGTGGCCCGGGATTTCAAAGTGGTCCGGCTCAACTGCACGGATGCTGACGTCGGGCTGAATGCTGAGCTCAGCTACTTCATCACTGGTATGAACCCCTTCCAAAACCCTGCACGGGGTGTGGGGGGGGAGCTTTGGCTGTGGAAAGGAGCAGGCTGCCCCAGACCGTGTCCAGGGTGTTCTGCGCATCCGCGCTGCCTTTTCCAGCCCCTCCAAAACCTTGGGCAGTATCGCCCTCTGCCGCACAGCCCCGCTCGGCTCCCGACCTTGTTGACCGCTCCATCACCAATCTTTGTCCTGCTCGGGATGAACCCTTGTCCTGTGTGGGGTGAACCCTTGTCCTGCTCGAGGTGAACCCTTGCTCCCAAGCATCCCTTGCCCTCTCACACCAGCGGGATGCAGCCAGGAAAACCATGAGAACGGGCTTAATGCCGCTGGGACGGCATTCGTGTAAGGTGCATTTTAGGGGCCGGAAGCCTCTCTGGGGTTTTAGGGCATCCTCGTGCAGGTGGTTTTGGGTGGGCAGGGAGCAGGCGGGCGGCGATGCTGCCCCGGCAGTGCCCGGCTCACACCCACAGCTGCAGCACCTGCAGCGGGAGGATGGGGAACCCCCCCCAGCCCCAACCACGCTTTGACTTGCAAACTGCACACACAGCATTGAGCCCTCAGGAAGAGGGCAAAAACAGAAGTGTCACCGGAGAGTCATTTTTCTCACAAATAGCAGCCTCGCGTTTCATCTCCCGGCCCCTCTGGCCTCCCCCTCAGCAAGAGAAAAAGCGTGTGTTGTCCCACAGGTACCGCAGGCCACGTGCAAAGCAACCCCTGTTTGCTTCCAAAAGCGTTCAGGAAATGATCTGGTTCTTATATGATTCAGCTTTTCCTACAAGCGTCGCTCCTTGCCTGCGCCGCGAGGTGGGCACGGCGTTTGCTGCGGCAAAGAAAGCGCTCTGCACACTTTTGCTGCGGAGAAGCTTTGCCTGGGAGAAGATACAAGCTTGCCCTATGCTTGCCTTGCTCAAAACGGTGTAAAATGCAGCCTTTCAGGAGGGGAAGCTGAGCTGGGCTGACCCCGTGCCCAGGCTGCAGCATCCCCCGGCGGCGTGGGCTCTGCTCCCTGCATCCAGACAATGGGTAACCTGCTGCTTCTCCTTTGCTGCAGGTGGGAACCAGGATGGCAAATTCAGCGTCGGCTTCAGGGATGGGGTGGTCAGGACAGTCGTGAGCCTGGACAGGGAGACCGTGGCATCGTACACGCTGATCCTGGAGGCCATCGGTAAGGATTTCCCACCATTCCCGTGGGACTGCTGCCTTTAAGGTGCTCTCTAAACCAAAGCCTGGTGTTAACACAACTCATGCGCATTAGTATGTCCTGGTTCCACCACAACTTTTGCAGACCATAAACTCAGCGCTTGGGCTCGCCCAGCTCCGGGGCTTTCCCTTTTCCCCCTGGGAAGGCCAGACCCTCATTGCTGAGATGCTCTGTGCTGCCTGGAGCAGACTTCCACCCAGAAACGCCAGCACCACCGCATCATTCCCCTGATGCCACACCAGCCCTTGGCTCGGTGGCTGCTGATTAATCCAGAGCCACCTGGCACAGGCAGAGGGGTCTGCGTGCCAAACGCATCTTGGCTGTCATCCCCAGAGCTTTATAATGATGTGCCTGTTTACAGAAGACTTGGGCGTCCCTTTTGAAAGGAGAAATAAGTGGCCCGGTCAGAAATCTCGGGGGCACGGCATCGCAGGTGCCGCTGGGTCTGCAGCGGGAATGCTGCACCGGCTGGGCGCACACAGGACTGGGTCCCAAGTGGTAAAGGGTCCGTTTTGCCCCTCTGATGGGTGTCAGACTGCCACTGCCTGTGTTTCCCGGGTCACCAGATCCCAGCTGGGTGGATTTAGTGCTCACTTGCATCAGGCATGTTGGAAAAATCAAATCCAGCCTACACTCCCCATCACTTTGTCCTTCGTGGCAAACCCAAGAGCTGTACTGTCGTGTCCTTATCTACTGACCATCTACCGGTCCTGGTGTTCTTTGGCTGGGAGCTGAGCTGGGTCTACAGAAAACTCGTCAGACCCCTGCCCGTCTTCATCTCCCAAATCCCTGACCTCCAGCACACATCACCCTCTCAGTCTATGGACTTGTAAACCCTCTTTATTGACCAGTTGCCTTGCTGGTCAGTGGCTCCGTGGCAGAGCTTGGGGCACGGGTTGGCTTTTCCTTTCTCTTTCAGGATAGGCAGAATCACACACACATCACCCCCAGTCCGGTGTGGGGTTTGGAAGCTGCAGGAAAGATGGAGGATTTCCGTTTAGAAATTTTGGTCCCGTTATTTTCTTCGGCTGAGCACCACCTGTGCAAGGAGAAGATGGAGATGACCAAACCTCCCCTTGCCTTTCTCTCCCATACAGACAACGGCCCCACAGGGAACCGGCGCACCGGTACTGCCACCGTCTATGTGACCGTCCTGGACGTCAACGACAACCGACCCATCTTCCTTCAGAGCAGCTACGAAGTCAGCGTCCCTGAGGACATCCCGGCCGCCAGCAGCATAGTGCAGGCATGTGGCTCTCTCCCATCAGGGCCCCTGGGTGGGCGAAGGGGATCCCCCGCTCTCTGGGCTCCAGCACTGTGGCTGTGACCTGCTGGAAGCCCAGGGAGGACATTTTCTATCCCTATTGGTGGTCTTGTTCCTCCAGGCCAGGGCAAGACGTGGTCTTGCTTGTACGCTCCCTTACCCCTTTGCTGACCCAGGCTGTGAGCACCGGGAAGAAGACAGCAAAGGGCAAGGGGCAAATAGGAAATTCACCCCATTTCTGCAGGGGGTGAGAGGAGCAAACCCAAGCCCTGTGTGGGCAAGACCCCTTTGCCAGGCTGTGTCCCCGCTTTCTCCCTCCTCCCGCTGGAGAAGGGACCTAGAGCGGCGAGCTCAAGGGAGAGGGAAAAGACTGCATGCAAAGAGATGCTCTGAGAAGGGGAGGGGGGGGGGGGGGGGGGGNATTTGGGACTTTGCTTTCATTTTTGTTCCTCTTTGAGGGAGCGGTGGGCAGAGCTGAATGGCTCAGTGAGTGCCTAATGAATGCAGCCATTCACTCGGCATCCGAGGGCTTCCAGCATCCCTTCAAACCCAGGGCTCTTCTGGAGCGGGCACCAAAGGCTCTTTGCAGAGAGCCCTGGGAAGGCTTCTCCTGTCTTCAATACCTCTCTCGGCACAGGGAAAGGGACAGCTTTGTCCCTGGCTCTCTCGGCCAGGGTGAGTCACCGGGGAGAGAAGAAAAGGGCTTTTTTGCCTCTTGCAACGAAGGTTTGCTGGGAGTCTTGCTCAGGGTGGCCGGTCCCCACGCGCGAGCCCTGCAGCTCCTTGTCACCTGTTGTGCCGTGCGTGGCACGGCGTACGTGATGCCTGGGAGCACCGTGCCTGTCTCTGGGCATCGGGCATCTGCCTGTCATCCCCGCACCCAGGGGAGGAGGTGTGATGGGGAGATGCGTGGGCAGAGAGGAGCCCTGCCCTGGGACTCCCAAAACGGAACCTTTTGGGTTTGTTTTTTTTTGCAAATTGAAAGACTGGGAATGGGGGAAACCTAAGTCTGATACCACAGTCCCTTTTTTTAGAGCGCGGTCCCCAAAAGAGGGGGACATTTGGCATTCTGTGGCAAAGGAGGGGGGTTGTTTGGGGGAAGTGTGTTTTCTACAGCACAAAATCAGAGGGAAGTGGAGATGGGCAATCACCTGGTTTTAGTTTAATTTACACCTTCAGTGAGAACCATTTATACTGAATTGCCTCCCCTTCAAATATATCCCCATGTCCCTATGGCAAGAAGAGAGTTTTTGAAGGTTTCCCCATCCCCTTCTCCGAAAGCCAGGCAGCCCAGGGCCGGAGGAGAGCAGGAATGTCACAGGCAGCCCGAGGAGGTCCTTGACGCAGAGCTGCACCCCGCGAGGGTCAGAAACCATGTGAAACCCAGAGAGATGGTGTTTGGTGCTCACCATGGGGCCCCACCGGGCACAGAGCCTTCCCCCAAAGGGGTGAACTCGATGGCTGAACGTAGCGTGAGCCGCAGACGTGGAAGAATTAAACCACTTTATCTTTTTCTGACTGATTCCTTTAAGCACGTCAGCTTACCTGCTGGCTGTTGTACGCTTTGCCAGCAGAAACACGTGGCTCAGCTTTGCGTGGTGCCTTTTTGAGCTTGGCAGCACCCGCGAGCCTTAAAAAGCCTCTTTTAATGCATTTACAGGCGTGTTTACCTGCTCCTGCTGCTTGTTTATTGAAGCAGGTTTCCAGCAGACAGCTGTAGCCTGCATCCTTCCGAGCATCAACCACCCACAGCTCGTTGCACGGGGAGGTGGGGGACCGGGACCGGGTGGCACACGAGAGACACGAGCCTTCCTCTGCCTGCTCAGGAGCACATTCTGGGGGGCAATCTGGGCTGAGGATTGCTTTTTGGGGAGCGTGTTGGCTCCCAGAGAGCTCTCTTCAAGGCAGCTGTGTTCCTCGGCTCTCGCCCAGGCTGTTTGTTCAGGTGCGGCGCATCTTGCACAATGTTTTCCAGAAGAAATTAAGCAGCAGTAGGTTTTTTTGGACTGCCCGGTGATAGCTGCTGCTTGCGGGTGTAGTTCGGATGCCTCCACCTTTCCTGCCAGGAAATGGTAACCTGGAAAGTGTCGGGGAACCTGAAATAGCAAAATCTCCCGTCGCCTTGCAGAGTCACTGCCTGGAAATAAGCTGCTTAAAAGGGCTCTGCTGGGATGCCCAGGGCACCAGGGGCTGCTTGGGAAGGGAATTTGAGCCTGAATCAAAAGCCTGGGAAAGAATAGCGATGCGGGATGAGCTAGTTCCCGCAGGGCGCAATCACATTTTGGTGGACTCCATGACATCCCAGTGCTGACTGGCGGGGGAGCTCCTGGGGCAGGTGAGCTGGCTCTGGGACACCGGCTGACTCCTCCGGAAGGTGTTGATGGAGCGTCGCAGGGAGCCCAGCCGCTTCCAGAGCCTCAGCTGGGGCTCACTGGCATCCACAGGGTGATGGGGCATGTACTCACGGGTCCCAGATTGGGACCAGTCCAGCGCCGCCAGCTTGCAGAGGGTGACAAAGATGAGGAAGGTCGCCAGGAGGAGGAAGATGCAGATGAGCGCCATGATGATAGGCAGTGGGTCTGCCTTCTCAGGGGATGCAGTAATGGCTGGGACCAGCTCGGTGGTTGAAACCAGAAGCCCAAGGTGAGGTGGGGTGGGAGAGGTCCCGTTGCCGGCACTCTCTGTGCTCATCTTTCCTGCAGCGCACAAGGTGACACAAAGAAGCGACACGGGTGATTACCACCTAGAAGCTGGACAGACAGCCACCCTCTGTCCAACTTGGTGGATTTTAGGCTTGATTTGATGTCCAAGGTCCTCCCAGCCATGTTTGCTGTGACACAGGGGGACGGGAGGGAGCCTCTGTGCTTTGCCAGCAGGCAAAGTACAGAGGTGGGATTTATATCTGCGAAATACTGCCCTGAACTGAAGCGCAAAACCATCTGGCAAAGAAATCTAGCGCAGGTAGTACCATGAACACGTGGTACCAAGGCCCCACTGATGACACCTGTGGGGAACACACACACACATGTTGCACGAAGCTTTTCTGGGGGCGATAAGCACCCATACACTAGAGAAGGTCCAAAATCCTCCCCCCAGGCTGCTGGAGTTTGGGTCCTCTCTATTCCCCAGAAATGTGGTTTTGTGGAATTGACTATCATTTTGGGGTTTTTTTATTATTCCCTCTTCCCCCAAAGAAAATGGATAGTTGGTGGAACCTCTGCCCAGATAAGTGCCTGTCAAGCCGCAGTATCGCACCAGCATCGCCTTTTGGTTTTTTTGCAGGGGCGAAGCCTCACGCCCTCACCCTGCCTGTGCCTCTTGGGTTAGGCGTTTTGCTGACCTAGTTTCAGGTTCAGACATGCCACCGGTTTCTCAGCCAGGCCTGCAAACAGTGATGCAAACCGGCTTCCCAAAGCCTCATCAGTAAGAGCTCTTACCCAACACCTGATGGCGACTGTCCTCTCTTTCCCCCACCGGGTCAGATCCCCCAGATCGCATTCCCAGAGCGGTTTGCACCCATCGTTTTGCTTCCGTGCATCCTCCTGCACGTGTTCTTGGCCCTGGACCAGCTGCGCCAGAGGCCAGCGTCTTCCCAGCTCAGAGATGAGGGCTGGGGAAACATTACTGTGCCAACCCTCTACACCCATGGCTTGCCCCAAGATGCTCTAGCCTACACGCTGGAGGTAAACCTTCATTACTTTGACTTTCCTGCAGAGATGTGGGAGTAGAAGAGTGATGGAGAGCTGTTAGACTGGTCTGGGGCCAGACAGTCTGCTAGAAAGTACAGATTTGGATGGAGCCAATTTAAAATTAAGAGCTTAAGGGGAGAAAGGCAGGGCTGCAGGGACTGCCAGGGTCTCTCTGGGTCTGCCCTTGCAGCCGCCATCCCAAAGACACGCAGGTTTGCGTAGGCAGCAGCCAGACATTCACAGCTAAAACCTTTAAAAAAGGAAGGGGCGAGGAGACATCAGCGACATGTCACTAATCGCTGACTGGAAACTCTGAGGCGCCCTGCCGGGGACGAGCCCGGTGGAAAGCGAGATGCTGCGTCAGAAGAGATCATAGATGAGCATCGCTCACCGTCCAAACGGCGCAGGAGGAAACAACCTTAAGCAAACATTGCACGACCTGTGAGGCCAAGCGCTCGGAGGTTAAGAAGCCCTTGAATCTCGGGTTTTCTGTGCCCCAGCCCTACCTTCTGTGCGTGCTTAGGTAGGTGAGCTGCAGGGTCTGGATTGCCAGGACCCTGCCTGGTCCCAGAGGGGAGAGATCGCTCCTGCAGGATCCCCTTGCAGGCAACGAGCGGAGACACAGAGAGAATAAGGTGACAGGTTTCCACTAGAGTTGGGTGCTGGGTTTGAGGCGCTTGGGAGATGTGATTTATTTCTGGAATACTTTGGGCATTCAGAGCTGTGATGCTAGTGACCTCGGGGCAAGGACTGTATCCGCCTGGTCAGAGCATGGAGGCTGTGGGGAGATGTGGATGCTGCTGTGGGTCATAGCCAGGTCTGTGCTCAGAAAATGGGAAATGCGAAAAATAAATGGATCAACACCTGAGAACACCTTAGCTCGGGTGAATCCAGAGCAGCCCCCGGCAGCCGCAGCCACCCCAAGGACCCCCCCCGGCTCCTGTGGGCACGAAAACCAGCAGGCAGGGCTGCTGCTTACCGCGCGCGCCAAAGGCAGCCTCAATCAGGGTTACCACGGCTACCTTAATTCTGGCATTTACTGCCCGCATGTGGTTTGGCTTGGTGACCTTATATTGTTCGTTAAGAGCAAGCTGGGAGGCGTGGGCAATTCCTTTGGGTCGTTTGTTGTTTTTTTTTTCTCTGCTGGTGGTGGCTGTAGGGTTTTTTTCTTTTTGAGCCAGCTGACTGCATCCGCTAGAAACCCACCAGGAGGGACCGCGCTGATGTTTCCCCAGGCTTTTCCAGACATGCTCTCTTCTCCTCTTGCTTCCCGCAGCATTTTGTACCCACTGGCCGAGCTGCTGCCTTGCATCCCTCTTCCCAGCATCGCTCCTTCCCAGCATCACCCCTTCCCAGCATCGCTGTCCCACCCAAGCCCCACATTGTGCAATCCAACTGGGTTAATAACAGGCTTGCTGAGGGGCACCCACCCTGGCAACCCCCCCACCCCCCGGAAGGGTCTGGTCAGCTCTGACATGAGACATCCCCAGGAGCACTCAGGACCCAGCACGGGGAGCGAGGCAGCCGAAGATCAGAGGGAAAGAAGAGATGGTGCAAAAAGCAAAACACTCCTGAGGAAGGTGGAAAGGAAGTAGAAATTACTCTTGTGCATGAGCAGAAGACAGCAAGTGTTATTCTGCCCAGCACCGGGCACTGCCTGCCTGGCCTGGCCCATCTGCCCAGCTTGGCAGGAGTTTTTTCCATATGCTCTCCCTCCCTTTTTCTCAAATTCCTGCAAAGAAAAGGCTGTTTTTCAGGCACTTCTGTGCCTGTAACACGGCTCGAATGAAAAGCAGCTCTCTTTGCCCTCCTCTTCTTGCTTAGCGACGCTTTCCCGGAGCTCCCCAGCTTTTCCCAACGTGCTAAATCTTTCCACTTGCTTGCCGGAGGAGGTAATGCTGGAGGGTACCGAACACCCAGCTTACCCACCCGGACAGTTGGGGTACCGAAAGCAAAAGGGCTGTAAAAAGTGAAGCTGTACCCCATCACCCTCGCTGTTAACCGGCAGCATCTGCAAGACTTTTCCCCCCTTATCCCATCACCGGGACGGACAAAAGCAACGCGACAGGGAAGAGAGGAGGGGATGCCCGAACTCAAACCCACCCCAAATTCGCATCTCCCCTCCCCACCCCGTTGGCAGCCCTGTCCCCGGGTGGCTGCAGGGTGAGGGCAGCGGCTCGCCAGCCCGGGGACAGTGGCACGTCCCTGGCGTGCCTCCCATTGCCCCTCAGGGTTAGTCTGAGTGCCTGGTGGTGGGTTTGCCATGGGGGTTCGGGCTCCCTACCTCTCACCGGCCGGCCGAGCCCGGGCTTTGCCTCCCGCACGCCTGCCTCGCCTCCTCTCCCACCGCGCTCCACCGGCTGCCAGCCCCCTCCTCCCTTTTCGGAGCCTAAAGGAGGGTGGGAGAGAGACGGCAGCCCGGCTGGGGACAGCCCGAGGGGGCCCCCAAGCCCCTTCCCGGGCTTTGCCAGCACGGTGGTGCCCCGGGGCTGTGCTCCGCTGGGACGAGGGGGTCAAGCTCCCCCCCAAAGGCTTTGCCCCTTGCAGGAAGGCTGAATGGTACAGTCGTGGGCTGAGCCCCCCGCGCCGGGGAGGGGGCGGTGGGCTGCCCTCCGCACGCCTGCTCCCCCTTTTCCCAGCCACTCTGCACCAAGCCAACTGCTTTTTTCCCCCCCATCCTTTTATTCCCTCCCACCCTCCTGCCTTCCTCCTCCTTTTCGGTCGCTGGGGGTGTTTGAAAGCTGGCTCCGCACATCGGCTGCACAAGGTGCTTTGCACCCGCAGCAGAAAGAGTTTTCCTCCCACCGCTTGCACTCCAGTTTAACCATTTTGCCCAAGTTTGGGACAGTCTCTCAAAGTACCACATCTCCTCTGGCACCTCAGCGTGTCAAACCAGCAGCAGCCAAGGTTTTTCCCAGCAGCCGACTGTGCCACGGCAACGATGGGACCATGTGTTGGTTTAATGCAAACTATTTATTTTTTTTTTTATTAAAAACCAAATGGGCTGACCCATTTCGCCTGGTTTATGCTTGGGTGAACTGGGAGAAGGATGGTTGGGAGGGGTGGTTGCTTGCAGGGTGCATTTTTTGCTCCCATCCAGTCCTCATGTCGGAAACCTTCCCATTTGCTCATCTTGGAATGCATTTTCCTGCGCACGGCAGGGCAGGGAATGGCGCAAAAAGCGGTGAAGATTTGAGTCCCATCTTTTAGGCTTCGATCCCACTGGCACGGCGTTTTTGGCTGACAGGATAGCTTTTCCCCAGGAGGCAGCACCGGTGCGTGTGGCAGGTGGGTCTCACTGTGCCAAGGCAGCCGGTGTGCCTGGGCATCGTCGCTCGCCTGCTGGGTCCATCCCTCACGTGGGAGAGGAGACAGTCCGGCTCCTGCCCACAAATGGCTTTGGGGGGTCCCAAGGGTGGAAGAGGTGGTGTGGGAGGGAGAGCTCTCTGCTTTGAAAGGGGGATGCTGGCTCCACGGCGAAACACGGAGCAAGACACAGGGCGGTGTCCAGCCATAAGCAAGATGTGAGGCCGGTCTGGGATGGAGGAAAACAGCATGTATGGCACACAGGTGGGGAAATCCAGATAGTTTGCAAGCGCAGGGTCAGCGTTTTCGAAGATTTGTGCTGGCGCAGGCTGAATTGGGCGGAAGGGGATGAGAGCAGTTCAAGGCATCTCAAAATCGCGTTTTGGAAAAGAGCAGCTCTGACTCCTGCAAGTGTGATGCGGGGCTGCGGGTGAAAGCCAGCCCAGGGCTGCTTAAAAGTCCTTAGTAAATGGCCTCGCTGTTCCTGCTGCACGTGCATCCTTTGCAGCAACCCCTCATCTTTTCAGTGCGAGTGTGGGGGCAAATCCCCACCTGCCCGGGAAAGGAAACCCCTGGATAATATTTGTAGGCAGAAGATGTGGCAGAAGATGCCTTGCTGGGGGAGCAGCTGCAGGATGAAGGCTGAGGCATCCCCCCGTGTCCTTGCCCCCATGATTCGCAAGTGGGCAGCTTGGTGGCCGTGGTTCGGATGCTTTGTGGGAAGCGGTTTCTGCGGGAAGGGATGGGGAGGGGGGATGCAGCGGCTGGATGCCAGCCGGGAAAGGAGCCCAGGACCCTGGAGAAACTGGCTGCTCATGGCCTAGACAGGTATACTCTTCGCTGGGTAAAAAACTGGCTGGATGGCCGTACCCAGAGAGTGGTGGTGAATGGAGTGAAATCCAGTTGGTGTCCAGTCACGAGTGGTGTCCCCCAGGGATCAGTGCTGGGGCCGTTTCTCTTTAATATCTTTATCANGATAATATTTGTAGGCAGAAGATGTGGCAGAAGATGCCTTGCTGGGGGAGCAGCTGCAGAATGAAGGCTGAGGCATCCCCCCGTGTCCTTGCCCCCATGATTCGCAAGTGGGCAGCTTGGTGGCCGTGGTTCGGATGCTTTGTGGGAAGCGGTTTCTGCGGGAAGGGACGGGGAGGGGGGATGCAGCGGCTGGATGCCAGCCGGGAAAGGAGCCCAGGACCTGCTGGCCCTCACCAAGTCCCGCTTCCCAGCTGCCGGGGCCGGCAGGCTGCTGGCTGGATTTTGTGGGGAAAGCACTGCAGTGTTGTTCAGCGACACCAGAGGGGACCCGTGTCTTGGGTTTCCTGGGGCGGGTGGCTTATTCAGTAGGCGCATGGACTGCGTGGTGCATCCCAGCTGAGGGGTGCTCCCACGCACTGCTCAGGGTCTTGTGAGGACTCAGACCAGTGTCCAGACCTCCAGTATGCTCTCGGCTGGTTGCATTCACATTTTCTTCAGGTTTTGGGTTTTTTTTTTGCATATGCTGCTGCTTGGGTGGCTTGGCGATAGCTTGCAGTGAGGGGATAAACACAAGCAGCTCTCAGAGCCAATAGACCCAGGTGGGTGTGCTGGCCAAGAGGTGGGCCATTCCTTTACCATGGCTCATGATACACCCGAAGTGATGGGCTGGATGCCCACCAGGTGCAGGAGCAGCTCTCCCTGCCCATCCCGGGCCAGCTCTATGGGCAGGGGGGCTCCATCCTCAGCAGCATCTCCAGCGGGGTGAGCATTGGTGCGTAGGGCTGGACCTCCATCAATGCACAGGTTCCATGGCATGGTCCTCACGCCCATCCAAAGAGCCCCAAGCCCATCCCAAAGCTACCTTGGCAGCTGAGGGCTCCCGAGCCCACTATCCCTGCTGTCTGGTGATGGTGGGGGGGGATAACTTATTTTGGTTTGCAGTTGGTAAGGTCCCCGGCTCAGGGGCAGCAGGGGGATGTCCAGCCTCGGGCAGAGTGGGAGGACTTGTCATGGCTTGGAAATCACAGCTCTCCACCTTCACTGCTTTTCTTTTTCATCCAAAGGTGAAAGCCACAGACGCGGATGAAGGCATTAATGGGAGAGTGTGGTACAGGATTGTCAAGGGTAAGTCCAGGCGCCCCTTCGTGCATCTTTGTATTTGCACTGGGCTCTGGCCGGCTGCATGCACAGCCCCGGTGTGTTCTCCATCCTTTTGCACTTTGCAGCCCACAAGAAACATTTCCCCCACCCCTGAGACAAACTTCAGCGTTAGGGTTAATTGCCGGGGGGATGACGTGTCACGGATGGACACCTAGGTGCCGTAGCTCCTGGCTTGACCAGGGCCAAGCCCTGCTGAGCTGTCCCTGGTGTAGCTGAAGGTGATGGGGACTTGGGTTTTGCTCAATAATCTGCCTCCAAGATAGCCCCCTGGGGAGGGCTCGGCGTGTCACCAGGACTGATGCAGTGGTGATGGGCAGCATCCATCTCACGTTTTTCCCCCTGCCAGGTAACGAGCACAACAACTTCCGCATCAATCCCAGCACCGGGCTGGTGATGCGAGGCGTGCGGCACCTGGACAGGGAGCAAAACTCCTCTCACGTCCTGGAGGTGGAGGCCTACAACACAGAGCAGGGACCTATGAGGAGCTCCGTGCGGGTAAGGACCTTGGCGGCCACCGAGGGGTGGGCAGAGGGGCTGGGCGGCGGCGGCAGAGGAGCTCATGCAAAATATTAAGGATGCTTCATCAGAGGGCAGTCATTTCCAACCCTTGCAGGCGTGCAGGAAGTTTGAGCTATCATCTGGCATGGAAATGCTGACGGAAAGTCTCCGGGGGCTGATCGTGGGTGGAAAAGAGTTTGTTGGGGTTTTTTTTTTTGGTTGTTTTTTATTATTATTATTTTCCTGTGACATTTCGGTGCGATGAGGCGGCTGTCGCTGTCAGAGGGAGTCCCGCTCGCCCGGTGAGATGCAGCTCGGCTGCCGGGAGGAAGAGCTGAGCCTTAGGCTGCTGGAAACCGTGTCTCCTGGCCAAGCGTCTGTTTTAAATAAGCCGGGACCCAGTGGCAATAATCTTTAGCAGTGACACACCAGCTTCCCACGGTCCCCACAAACCCAGCCCTCTGGTTGCATCTATTTTTAAACCCACGGGTGGGGTGGGCTCTGGCCAAGCGTGACGTGCCCGCAGAACCAGCAGCAAGGAGAAAACCAGGAGGAGAAAACATATTCCCTGGGGGAACAGCCGCTCGACCCACTGAACTTTAAGCAGAGTTTCCCACCAAGTCGTCAGCGTTTCTGACGTTGCAGGGTCTCTAACTGCAAGGTTGCCAGCAGGGCATCCCAAAGCACCGAGGAATTAATATACAGACTATAACCACCTCTGGCCAGGGAAGGACTGAGTCATTCTGACCACGGCACGGGGCTTGTTTAAATCTGTGATGTTAAACTGTGTGTATGCGCTCTCCATCACGTGGCGTTTGTAATAGAGATAACATTTCTGCTGTGCAGCAGATGAGTGCTGTGAAGGATATGTTTCCCCTCGCAAGTGTAAGCAGCTGGTGAGGGTTCACGAGCCTGCCCGGCTCACCCGTGGTTTCTCCGGGGCCTCTCGCAGGTGATCGTCTATGTGGAAGATGTCAATGATGAGGTGCCAGTGTTCACCCAGCGGCAGTACAACCGTCTGGGGCTGCGGGAGACGGCAGGGATAGGGACTTCGGTGGCAGTGGTGCGGGCCACTGACCGAGACACAGGTAGGAAGCTGGGGGGTGAGCTTACCGAAACACCCAGGTTGGGGGGAAAGTGGTGAAATCCATCATTGCACAGATCCTGGTTTGGCTGGGCTGAAACCCCCACGTGGGATGGGCTCTGCTCTGTGGTTGGGGTCGGCATCGGTGGTGCCTGCCTCTTCGGGATGCTCGGTCCAGCCATCACCGTGGTTCCTGCTCCTGCCCCAGGGAACGGTGGTCTGGTGAGCTACAAAATCCTGTCAGGCGCCGAAGGCAAGTTTGAGATCGATGAGAGCACGGGGCTCATCACAACAATCGAATATCTGGACTACGAGACCAAAACCAGCTACCTGATGAACGTTTCTGCCACGGACCAGGCGCCCCCCAACAACCAGGGCTTCTGCAGCGTCTATGTTAGCCTGCTGAACGAGCTGGACGAGGCCGTGCAGTTCTCCAACAGCAGCTACGAGGCCGTGATCATGGAGAACATCCCCCTGGGCTCCGAGGTGCTCCGGGTCCAGGCCCGCTCCATTGACAACCTCAACCAGATCACCTACAAGTTCGACCCCAACACCAATGCCCTGGCGCTCTCCCTCTTCAAGATCAACGGGATCACTGTAAGTAGCCACAGCGTGGTCCATCCTGGCTTGCTTCTCCACCCAAGCTTGCTTGCCCAGGGAGGTGGTGGATTCGCCATTCCTGGAGGTGTTTAAAAAAAGGGAAGACGTGGTACATGGGGACATGGTGTAGAAATGGTTTTGTCAGGTTAGGTTAATGGTAGGACTTGATGATCTTAAAGGTCACTTCCAACCTCAACAATTCTATGATTCTATGGTTCTAAGTATTGGTGGCCAACGTGGCTGTTGTTCATCCTTGGCAGGGCGTGATCACGGTCAAAGGCCAGGTTGATCGAGAGAAAGGGGATTTCTACACCTTGACAGTGGTGGCCGATGATGGAGGACCAAAGATTGACTCCACGGTGGTGAGTAGCTTCTACCCGTTTCCCCACCATCCTTTGCACAGGTAGAGCTGACCTCAGGTCATCTCCCCCTTCCTCTGGCGTGGGACAGCATGTCCTAGTTGTCCCCTCTGCTCTGGCCACTGGGGTCTGGAAACCCTGATTTGGGGGAAACCCTGCATTTGCATAATTATGGACTGGTGCCTTTTAGCTTCTGCATGTCATAGGGTGGCATTTCTCAGAACAGAAAAAAAAAAAAACCAACCAAAAAACACCCCAAACTGTAGAGTTTGCAGATTGCTTACCAAGCTAAAACAGCTTTGAGGGAGGTAAATCTGGAGGCTCTGACATACTTCACGGTGGCTTATTTTTTAAGAGGGTTATATTTGGCAGTTTCAAAGGCAGCCGAGCAGGGGGGATGGGGGGGTTGATTTGCATTTCTCTGCCGGGGCAGGAGGCACGGCGGGTGCAGGGTGAGCCTGGTCCCCGTGCTGCGGGCAGGGGTGTCTCAGCTGGCACTACCCAAACTCTGCTGGTTTGGGGTAGCCGGGGGAGCGGGGTGTGAAACCGGAGGCTTGCCCGCAGCGATGGGCAGAGGTCTGCATCCCGGGCGCTCTCATGCCTCGGGTGCATCTGTTGCCTCTCAAAAGGATGCTGGGTAGCAAAGGCAGTTGTGGGCTGCAAGTGCTGCCACGGGTTGCAGGGCTAGCCCACTCACGTGTGCCCACACCTCCTCATCCCCCGCTAAATCTCGGTTCTTCATTTTCTCTGTTTCCCCCTCCAACAGAAGGTAAGCGCATCCATCATGCCGGCATCATCCTGAGGGCCAGGATCCATCCCGAACTCCGTACTGAGCTGTGGGGAGGGGCTGGGATGGAGGTCTCCAGCCCTGTCCCACCAGCACCAGCCTGTGTGACAACCCCGGGACGCAGTGCGGCGCCCGTGAGCCACCCCTGCTGCTGGCGGGCAGAAATCCCAACGCTCTGATCTGGCACATTGGAACAGCAGCTGCCGGATCCGTCCGCGGTGGCTGAATGGGCTCTCCACACTCCCAGGCTCTCCATTTTTAATTCAGCAGCAACAATAACTGAATTGCCCCGAGGCACACAACTCCCTCCCCAGCTTCCTCTGGGATGTTGTCACATTCAGCCTGGCCGCACCTGAGGGCTCGGGGCACCCATAAATAGAGCCCCGGGAACAAAAAAGCTCTTCCTTTCTCGTTTCTGCGTCGCTCTTGGATTACAAATGCGATGAGAGCATTTCCTCTGGCTAATTGTGGCCAAGGTAGCCCGGTCCCTGCTCGCCTGCAGTGGAGTGCCCCTCCGAGCATCTCTTGCCCAGTCTCTCCCTCGCCCACGTGCCTTTCCCCAGGAGGGAGCTCAGGTCTTTTCTATGCCCAGCTTGCCCTGGTTTAGTTAAATACGGGCAGCTCCAACCTCTTTGCACCTGTTTAGCTTTAAAGCAAACCCTGCCCACCCTCTGGTGCTGTGAGCACAGATGAAATCGCTGCTTGTGAAGAGCTTGGCAAGAAAACGTCACCCTGCGGCAGCGTGAGTTGTTCCTTGCCCAAATATTTGGAGGATAAAAAAACTGGAGGATACTCCATAGAAAAATCCACCACTGGAGAGTGGCGGCACCCTTGTAGCTCTTTCTCCAGCCTTTAAGCACCCCTCCTCTTTCTCTTTCTCCTCCTCTTCCTCCTCCTCTTTCTTCTCCTCCACAGACAGGGACGTAGCTTCATCTCCCGGGCTCAAATACTTGCACCCATTCCCATGTGGGATGGACACCGCTCAGGCTGTTGGCACCTCGGGCTGGTGCAGAGGGTCGAGCGTTTGCCTGTTGATGCCGGGTGGGCAGGGGGACCGGCTCCTGCCCCTGGCCCCGCCTGAGCCCCACGCTGTGCCCGCAGGTGACCATCACCGTCCTGGATGAGAACGACAACAGCCCCCAGTTCGACATCACCTCCGACTCCTCTGTGAGCGTGGCGGAGGACAGCGCCGTCGGCAAGCGGGTGGCCGTGGTCCTGGCCCGCGACCCGGACGCGGGCAGCAACGGGCAGGTGAGGACGCTGGCACAGCAGCTTTGGGGGGTGCCCCCGAGGCTGTGGGAGCGTTCCACTGATGCAGCAATGCCTCCATCAGCATCTTCCCAACACCTTCCCCCGCTCCGCATCCCTGCGGGAGCAAAGTCTGGTCACCAACGCCGACGGTTTTGGGGGTGTTTGTGCAGCGGGTACCAGCACTCGCTGGTCAAGCCATGCAGCAGGAAAGGAAAAACATTGTCCTTGTCTGTCTGGGGCAAAGAGCTCTGCGGGACACGTGTCAAAAGGAGCCCGGCAAGCTGAAAACCAGCTGTGGCCTCTCCCGTCACGGAGAACGGGGGCGAAGATCTTGGCAGGCTGAGCAGAGGAAGCTCTCTGACGCTTGTTATTTTCTTTACCACGTGGACAGGAGTTAATGAGGTTCCTTAATACCAAAAATTACTAGCGTCGTAGGAGGGCTATGGATGAGACCAGGGTTGGCCCACGGGTGTTCGCTTTGGGGCAGCTGCAATAAGCCGGTGTACCCATGGACCCCAACACATTGGACCTTTTAGAATGTGCAGAGGCTTCCCGAGGCGATGCTGGGTTTATTATTGTAGGGTCTCCTTTATCTCCTTCCTTGTCACAGCGTCACGTTGCCTGCCCTGTATTTCTCTCCCCGTGATGTCTCCAGGTGACTTTCTCGCTGACATCGGGGAACATCGGCAGGGCTTTCGAGATCCGTACCACCAACAACACCTATGGCGAGGTGTTTGTGGCACGGCCACTGGACCGGGAGCTGCTGGATCACTACACCTTACGGGTAAGCACCAAACCACCCCGCTTACCTCCTGGTTTGAGCTTCGAGGCTGTTTTCTTGGGGCTGTGAGCTTGAAAATGGCATGTTTTTTTGAATATCCACCCCCAACTGCAGATCCAAGCCTCGGATGGCGGCGTGCCTCCCCGGAGGAAAGAGCACACTCTGCGAGTGAACATCCTTGATGTTAATGACAACCCCCCCATCATTGACAGCCCCTTCGGCTACAACGTGAGCGTGAGCGAGGTGAGGACCCAGCCCTGCTCCTCTCCTTCCATCCTCCCAAGGTGAGGTCTGACAACAAGGTAGGTGGGGACTTTTTTGTCCCGGTTTTTCCCCCCCTGCCTTGTGGTCAGACCTCACCTTGGGTCATTTAAGGGTTGGTGGCTCCTTGCAGACCTCACCTTGGGTCATTGAAAGGTTGGTGGCCCCTTGCAAACCTCACCTTGGGTCACTGAAGGGTTGGTGACCCCTTGCAGACCTCACCTTGGGTCATTTAGGGGCTACTGGCCCCTTGGAAGCTGTCGCCTGTGATGTCCTCCTAGTTTTGGGCTAGTAGAGAGCTCTGCAGGCAACTTAAGCCCATGAGGCTGCAGGGATCAGCAGGAAGGAGAAGTGGCTACACACCCATGGAAATGCCACCGAAGTGACACAAGAGGCAGCACGGTACAGAATAGGAATTGCTTTCAGGAAGCAGCTTGGCAAGAGCTAGATAATTAAGCAATAAAACACAATCAGGCGTGAGAAAAGACAACTTATTTCCTGACAGTTTAATTCCTGGACCAGGGGGGTTCTCAATTTGATGATGAAAAATGAAAAACGAGTAATAGCCAGTGACACTTAGCTGTAAGGAAGCGCTGCTCATGATTAATAGCTTTGCATTAAAGTTATTGCCCTGTTAGGATTTTCTTATCTACTTAATACATGTTCAGAGCTGGTTGAAGAACAGAATTTCTGTTTTGATTTCCCCCGTAATGGGACTATCCAAAAATAATTAGCCGAGCTCTGAGTCCATTACGCAGCCTTCACCTTTGCACACACACTGGTTTTTACGCTGGCTGAGGCTGTGCCAGCCTAGAAAGGACCTAACGCGCAGCTTTCTGCGGCAGGGAGTCAAACTGGCTCGTCGTAACAAACGGGAGATGCTGTAACGTAGGAAAAAGAGGTGCAATTTCGGTGTGCAGCAACAGCTGGCTTTGGCGACTTAGCAGCGAATGTTGCCTTTTAGTTTTATTCTGTTTTATTTAATTTTTTTTTACAGCTAACGTAGAAAACACATTTCATTTCAGAGCTTCAAACCAAAAAAGATTGCAACGCTCAAGCAAAGGGCAGAATCTCCCATTTCTGAGCCTGTGGCTAAGTCTCAGCTGAGCTATCAGTAGCAGACCTTGGTTAATTTTTTGCACAAAGATGCATCTATTAATAAAGCATTGTTTGCAATAAGCACAGCAAAAATGGCATCCAGGAGCTGGTGAGATGGTGAAGCCTTCTGCTTGGCTGCTGGGTGTCACGGCAGCGAGTTTGGAGCCTCAAGGACCACAATGCCTCGAAAAAAGCCTCTCTATGTTAAAATTATATTATGTATTTTATGTTATGAAGTGCATGTGATTTATGTCATCTACCTCTGCCACCTACCCCGCTATCTTGCCCTGCAGAACGTCGGCGGTGGCACAGCGGTGGTCCAGGTGCGTGCCACTGACCGGGACGCCGGCCTCAACAGCGTCCTCTCCTACTACATCACCCGCGGGAACGAGGACCTGACCTTCCGCATGGACCGCGTCACTGGTGAGATCGCCACCCGGCCCTCCCCGCCGGACCGTGAGCGGCAGAGCTTCTACAGCCTGGTGGTCACTGTCGAAGATGAGGGCAACCCCTCCCTGTCGGTGAGCCACCAAAATGTGTTTTTCGGAGGGAGGATGGAGCTGGGCAGCACTGTGGGAGTGAGCTTAGCATTGAGACTTCAAGCAGGGAAGGAGGGAACAGGCATGGGGAGTGATGTTTTGGTGTCCCAGCCATTTGGGTTGTGTCTCAGGGTCCAAATTTGCTGGTATGAATCATAGAATCATAGAATGGTTTGGGTTGGAAGGGATCTTGAAGATCATCTCGTTCCAACCCCCCTGCCATGGGCAGGGACACCTCCCACCAGACCAGGTTGCTCCAAGCCCTGTCCAACCTGGCCTTGAACACCTCCAGGGATGGGGCAGCCACAGCTTCTCTGGGCAACCTGGGCCAGGGGCTCACCACCCTCACAGTGAAGAATTTCTTCCTGATATCTAATCTAAATCTCCCCTCTTCCAGTTTAAAGCCATTCCCCCTCGTCCTATCACTACATGTCCTTGTAAAAAGATCTTCCCCAGCTCCAACAGGTCTGTGTCTTTCCTATGTTGGGGACTCCAGAGCGTCCTTCGGCGCCTGGTCCTGTGGGACCCCCTCTTGCAGTTGTTCATGCAGAATGCTTTCCATCTGGCTGTGTCTGCTCTGAAGGGATTTTACCATAAGCGTTGAACTGTTTCTCTCCCATCTGTAAACGTCAAAAATAACCACCAGCATCCCAACGGGTGAGCATGCTGGTGGCCGCAGGAGTTGTCCTTCCCACCAGCTCCTTGCACTCTGAGTCCCAAAGGTCTTGGGATGTTGCTCTCACCCACCTCAGGGCAGGGGGTGGCTGGAGCAGCAGCTGAACCACGGTTCAGCTCACTGTGGACCCGTGTGTGTCTGCTCTGGTGCCTACAAATGAAATGAGCTCCAGTAATTATCGCTACAGCCATTGTGGTCCCCGCCGTGTGAGATTTGGGCAGTTCTTTCATCGCGTCGCTGCTGTCCGGAGTGCCCTGCCTGCGATGAGCGGGGTCTGGGCATGCATTTGGGGGCTGATACGAGACCGCGACCACCATCCTTTGGTCTAGGGATGTGCCCATCTTGCTTTTTAGCTACCAGCATGCAGGAGTGCCCAGGGGGGGAACTGCATTTGCTGCGGCCTGGCTTCTCTCCCTCACTCCACAAATAGTGAGTCTCATTATTTGTGCCTTTAAGGAGGGCTCTGGTGTGGGAGAATCAAATGAGCAAATAACATTTGGGGCATTCTCCAGCCCCATGTCACTCCTAAACCTACGGCTCCACGGGGAGGTGCGCGAGCGGCCAAAGCAAGCGCAAGCGGTAAGACGGGGAGGTGTGACGCCCTGCATGACACCCTGCCATCCTTCCTCTCCCCGCACCTCCACCTGCTATCTCTCGCCATCTCTCTGATCTCCCGGCGCAGCTCGTGCTGCAAAGCCCTGCTCTACATTTTGAGGAAACTGGTTGCAACTGGCAGTGCAAACGGTGGCTTTGCGACTCCCGCTTCAGGCTTTATGCTCTGAGCTCTTCCCTCCCAGGGTACTTCACAGCACCTGCTTGTTGTGCATCACCACCTTTTTCTTAAGCCCTACTGCTGCTGCAGCTTAAATCCCCCCCAAAAATGAGAGAAGGCAGCTTCGTGTAACTGCAGCACCCAATACCACCAGTCCCCATTGCCCTGGCACGCTCGGAGCATCACTAATGCTCTCCCTGGTGAGGAATGACATGTGCCGAGCCGGCAAATCCCATTGCTATGGCAATGCCCTCTTCCCTTCCCGATGCTGGAGAGGACAAGTGACACAACTTATCGCTTCACGCTGCCAAAGCGGTGTCCCAGCCAGCCTCGCTTGTCCTCAGGTTTTCTCTTGCGTGGCCACCACGTCACCGGCGCAAGCTATGCCAGCAGGGACGATCAAGTTCCCGCGAAACAAAGCATCCAGTGACCCAATTCCTGAGCGGAGAGAAGAGTTTCACCACTTTTCGGAGCTTGAGGACACTTAGGTCTTGTGAAAGGCCGTCCTGCGTGTGGCTTGGTGGCAGCTGGCCCCATGCCTGGGTGGTGAAATGATGTCTGTCAGGAGTTTGTCACCCACCAAACATTGGTTTCACAAGTGAGTCTAGGCTGATGCAACAGTGCACAAAAAGGATTTATTGTTTGTTAGTTCGTACATCCCTTCACGTGCTGCAAGATTTGACCTTCTGAGTATGGGAGATGTGGAGGACACAGAGATGGGAGAGGACTTGGAAGCCCCATGGTGACCTGTGATACCCAGGACAGCAAGGGTGCATGGACATCTGGCCGTCTTCTTGCGAGCTGGAAACGCAGAGGGGCAAAAGGGTGAAATGCTGATGATAAATGGGAAGCAATGGGAAGCGTTTACCCCAAAAAACATTGCAGGGAAGAAAACCTTCACAGGCTGGTGAGCTGCAACTGGAAGGTCTTGGTGTCCTTGTGTGGGAACTGCAGGAGTCATCCGGGCTCTGTCAGACCCTGGTGCAAACCCACAGCTGCACCTCCCCAAGGTCTTTGGGATGCTTCCCACAGCAGAAGGAGGGATGTCTGCCCAAGGGAGCCGCGGCACCCACACAGGCTCCTCCTGGGCACCCACAGACCGCTGCAGCGAGGCCGGGTGGATGGGCAAAGCTGCTCCTCACTGCCCCATGGCACCTGTCTCGCAACCACCACCCCCAGCCAGGGTTGCTTCAGCCACCGCGGTTTCTGTTCCCCTCCGCCCACTCTGAAACAAAGAGTCGAGGTGAAGAGCCGCGGCTCCTCGCTCTCCCCGTGAGCGAAGCCCCGAGTGCTGACACAGCGGAAAACAGCCAGCAGGCAGGGCCAGCTCCGACGGCTCTTGCGCTTGCGAGAGCTGCTGGGACCCGGCAAAGCACGGGAGGGCATGAGCGTCTTGCCGGGTCACCGTCACTGTAAGCATCCTGCCCCACAGCGCAGCGCCGTGCCATCTTCTCAGTCAGCAGTGGGGTGTGTGGAAGGCTGGGCGAGCATCACCTCTTTCCCCTAAAAGTCTTTAGTTTCCCTCCTCGCGAGCTTTCCAGGTGGGAAAGGGTCCCTGATGCCATGCAGTGCCCTGATGTGAAGGGCAGAGAACGTGGCAGCTCAGCTCACCTCTGCACCCGCCGGCGGCACGGGGCATCCTGAAAAAAATGGGATTCCCACAGCACACAGAGAAACCTGTTTCCAACAAAGCTTTATTCAGTCGTCAAAGTTTTTTGTTAGCAAACGGAGAGACTCGGAGAGGGTTTCGAAGCGGTTAGGCAGGCAAATCCCCCCACGTGTCTTTCCGGCTGCTGGGATGGGGAGAGGGAAGCGCCGGAGGCACTGGGAGAGCTTCTCCGGCAAAGCCGGGGAAGGGGCTGAGCGGTGGGTGGCAATAAAGCCTGAGTCCCATGCTCAGCAAGTTACATCCGCGATGGGGGCGTTGGTGCCGGCTTCTTTATCCCCCCATCTGTAGCCACAGCATCTTGAAGTTGCTCTTGCTGAAGCCAGTGCCGGATTAATCAAACCCCGGCCCGTTGCAGAGGCAAATGCTGTTTCCTCCAGCCATGTCATGTGAAAATTTGGCGTGCCGCCAGGCATGCTCTGCCCGGGCACACCGCCTGGTTACGGCGATTGCTCAGGTCTGCCACTGTTTTGGTATGACTAATGTTTATGTTTGTCTAGTGGCAATTTTTTCCCCACTTCACAACAAAACCAGAAAGAAAACTAAACATACCCTTCGAGGTTTTGTCTCCTCGCCGGGGGCTGAGTCACGCCAGAGCCACGGCTTCTTTTGGAGAAGCGATGGTGGGGTGCTGCCTTCGGATGGGGGATGCTGTGAGGGCACCCGCGTCCCCTGGGGTATCACAGGGTCGTCCGGCGTGGCTGAAGGCGGCAGCCCCGGGGATGGCAGCTCTGGCCATGCTAGCCCCAGGGAGGATGGAGAGAAGCCAGCCGGAGCATTTCCCACCACCCGCTGCGTTGCTGCCGTGCCTTTGCCTCCACCACGTCACAGGAACATCCTCCAACACCCTCCAGATGAACTTTCTAATTTACAGGCATTTCCAGAAAAAAAAAAAGAGACAAACAAAAACCATAAACATCCTTTTTTTTTTTCCTTTAATCAGCACTGATAATGAAACAAATAGAAAGACAAATTCCCCTGATCCCAAGCCCAGGAAAAAATTGCAGCAGAAATAAGGCTCCTCCTGTCATGCGTCCAGCTGAAAAGGCAGCAGCCTCGCAAGTCCGTGGCTGTCTCAAAAGGCTGGCGAGGAAGGAGGGCTCCGTCAGCGGCAGGGAGCCTCTCCCCTTCCTGTTTTGCAAAGAAAAAGGTAGTACGAGGGTGGCTGGCGACCCTGTTTTGTCTCGCGGTGGATAAAGTACTTTACTATCCGCTCCCGGAGAGGATGCCCGGTCCAAGATGATGCAGGAACAGGTTGATGTAGCGCAGCTTAAACCCCTGGCAATAAGTTAAATCCTCGGAGAGGTTCACAGGGGTGGGTGGTCCTTCCTTCCTCGCGTCCCAAATTTCCAGCTGGTCCGTAAAACGTGAGCAAAGCTCTTCTCCATAGAAATANTCCAGGCAAGAGCAGTCCAATTCCAGTCCCAGGGCAGGAGGCGAGGGCAGAGCTCCTGCACCCAACTTCATGGTTTTTTAAGGCTTCGCTGCCAGTGGCCGTGGTGCCCTCCCCCGGGGTCTCGGCTGGGCGAGCACGGCGTGGTGGCTGCCCAGCCTCTCCCGGCTGCGGCTGGGGGAACGTGGCTTCCTCCAGGGGTCTTTAGGCTTTCAAGGAATTTGGTGAGTCAGGAACGGGATCTGGAAAAAGGCAGACCCGGGGCGGGGGGGTGGTGTTAGTCTGGCTTGCAGCTGCGGGGATATACTTCGGGAAGCCGCCAAACTCTGGTTTTGCACAGAAAACAGAGGCTTCAGCTCTTTCCCATCTTCAAAACCCCAGGACTTGATGTCCCACATATTTGCAGTTGATATTTAACCCTCCCTTTCCCGTTCACCTTGCCCCAGCTGCCCCTTTCCTTCCCCCCCCGGCTATCTCCCGCAGTGGTCCCCAGTGGGTCTCAGCATCACCGGTCACTCACCCAGCGTCGGGAAAAAGCAGTCCCCGGGGCCGGGGGGAGACAGAGGGGTGCCAGGCTCGGAGAGAAGGTGCCGGCCGGACTCGGAAGGCTGCCGGCTGGCCATGTAGGAGAGCTGGGGTCGGGACTGCGGCTCCGCGCTGGCCGAGGGGACCTCCTCAAAGACGGGGTTTTCGATGCCCTGAGCGCTGCTGCGGGAGAGGGAGAGGGTGTGAGGGCGGGGGGGGGATTGTGTTTTTATTTCGGGAGGCTTTTCTATCCCCTGGGGTTTTGGCTGGGGACAACCAAGGAGGGCAGGGAGTAGGTTCAGGTGGTGGCACTTCCCTTCGATACATGCTGGCTTCGAGGGGAGGGGAGGAGAGGAGAAGACCCTTGCAGGATGTGAGGAGGTTGTGGGGAGCTGGAAGCACATGGCTTTGTTTCCTCACCTCTCCATCCTGACGAGCTCGTGGGCACCTGCCAAAGACAAAAGGGTTGGCATGAGTGCTGGCAGCATGGAACCCAGCGCCGAGCCCAGCCCCACTGCCAGCACTGGGTTTTAGCGTCTCATCCTCATCCAGTTCCTCCTCTTCCTCTGCGTTCCTCCTTCCTTTTCCCCCTTCTTCAGCATCAGCCTCTCTTTTGCTCCCAAACCTCCTTTTCCGCATCCCTGCCGATGCAAGGAGGTGCAGCTGCGGCACTTGGGCTGCAGCCTGGCCCCGCTCGTGCCCATATGTGCCCACCAGCCGCCTGTGACACCCTCCCAGGGCTCTGCAAAACGTCGCCCCACCATTTGGCCGCCCCTCTGTTTATCTGGGCAGCACCCTGTTATTTATTTCCTCATCCCCTTTGAGGCAGGCGCAGCGGATCCCGCAGCCCACGTGTGCTGGATAGCTGCACGGCGAGCATCCCGAGCCGAGACGCGCGGGTTGTGGCCCAGACTGTGCCGATGGAAAGCAGCCGGTGGAAATAACGTGTAGCTAAGGTGGGCCGGGACACCCCAGAAGCAAACACCTCCCCCTCCCGGGTTTTGCCTTCCCTCTTGGCTTAAATAGCATCCAGGTGATGCTTTGCAGCGCAGGGGAGGAGCTGCCGGGGCAAAATGGGTGCGTGAAGGCACGCGGCCAGTCTTTTTGGCCGGGGATGGATGTCAGTAGCATGGTTCCTGTTCTCGTGGCTGGCATCGTGCCCGCTGGCTGCTGCCAAAAAAAAAAAAAACAACCCAAAAAAATCCCACTTCTCCAAAGGGTTTGCTCAGAGTCGCACAGCCGCCCACCGAGCTCAGTGAGAGAAAACCGCAGGGCCTCCGGCTTGCCCAAGGCCTGACGAAATGGCTCTGCTGGTTAAGGTGGTGCCTCTTATTACCAAAATCGAGCGCAGGCTGGAGCTGGCAGCCCGCTGCACCTCGGCACTGCCTGGTTTTCTCGGGCTGGGGCACTGGAGGGGGACCTGGCTTGCTGCAGCCCTATTGCCATCAACGTGTAAGGGGTCTTTTTAAAAAAACCCAGGGTGAAAAAGCACAAATAATGCTTTCTCAACCACTTAGAAGGCAAAGCTGCTATTTCAGCCGTGCAGTGGAGGGAGGGATGAGCCAAAGAGCCGGCTCTCGCAGTGGATGGGGAGGAAAGGGCTCTGTGGGGAGGGGGTCTGGCAGCGTCTTTGCACTCTCAGTGTCCCCAGCATGGTCCTGGGGTGCCATGCGGGCGTCACGGGTCCCTCTCCTACCCCACGCTCCTCACCTGCAGGCATGCCTGGCCCTTCCCAGGACAGCTTTGTAGGAGGAACCTGGTAGGGTCCTGTCTTGGGGCCACCTTATCTGGTACCCATGGGACTCAGGGCAGCCAAACCCATGGATTCCCCTGGTGGGATACATCCCATCCCATAAAGACCACCCTGATGCAGCCCAGGAGACAAGACGGGTGTCCCCCGCTGGCAGCTGGCGAGGGGAGGGTACGTACGTCTGCTGCTGACCGCTTGTCTCTGCTTGTAGATCAGGAGCAAGATGAGGGGCAGGCAGAGGATGCCCACGATGCAGGCGCCCGTTGCCAGCGCGGCGGCCGTGATATCTGCAACAGAAGAGGGCAGAGCTGGAGCCGGGTGGCAGCAGGGAGGCTTCGCCTTGCTTTTCCTCAGTTTCCCCCAGCCACACACCCGACACACGGGGCAACACCGGCATTGCCCCACACCGTTGGTGTGTGGTCCATTCCTCACGGGATTCGCACCGGGATGCTTTGCCGGTTGCGGAGATAAGCGCTGAGGCATCAGTTTAGGACCTTGACTAAAGTCCTTCATTGCTAGAACACATCCCAAAGTCTGTCTTTGGTCTTCTAGATAGGAAGAGAGTAGCAGGGGCCCTGATAAGGCCCTTTGAAGTCAGCAGAAAGGCTCTCAGTGCTTTCAAAGAGTGCCAACCCCCACCCTCGGCAGCCTCGTCAGAACCGGGCTGCCTCAAAGTACTCAGGCATCAGAGGTTTTGTTACCCATGGCCTCTGCTAACAAATGTGCCCCTTGTAGAGATCTGCCGCAGAGGGTCCCCAGTCTGTGGCCACCAAGGTCCACGTGGGACCGCTCATGACGGGGATGAGGGCTGCCTAAATCAAGGCCAGGTTCACCTAAAGCCATCCCTCTGGGTGTGTTTGGGGGGGGGGGGGGGGGGGGGGTGGATTTTTTTCCCCTTTTCCTTTTTGCCCATCAGGACAGGGTGTCCCAGCGTTTGGGACTGAGGGTTTGATAGAAGAATGCGCTACTCGTAGAAAGGATGGTGTAGTTCCCCACGGGGCTGGCCCCATGGCACTGCCACCCAATTTTAGCAAAAATCTGCCCGTTTAGCAGCTGGCAATTGGGGTAGACAGAGCGACCCGCTGAGAAACCACCTGCGTAGCGAAGTGTGGGTACCTCCAGCGTCTAGACGCGGCCTTACGTTGTCGGAGCGCTCAAGCAAGGTTTGGGTTTCCCCTGGCAGAACATCGCTGCTTGGGGCGAGGTGGCATGGGCTCGGTACGGCAGCAGGGTGTTGCAAGACGTTCCTGCAACTCTACCTTTCTGTCCCTTCCCGTCTGCTCATGGCAGTGGCCCCTAAATCACCAGTCGTGTTTTGGGGTGCTTTATAACCACAGGGTGAATGATCTCCACAGGCTTCAGGACAGTCATGGCCAGGTGACAGGCCAACAGAGGCTCTCCTCAGCCTGAGGATGTGCCTGTCAGATGCACCCCGTGGGGGCAGCCTCGGAAATCACCCTCCTGACACCCGACCGTGAGGTTGCATCTGGACACAGATGTGTTTAGAGCAAGCAGCCATCTCTAGGGAAACACCCGGGCCAGGATGGCGAGCAGCACATTGGAGAGAAGGGGTGGGTTTTTTTTTCCCTTTACCTTTGCTAGTGGCAGTATGAAACGTGCAGTTTTGAAGCCCTCCTCTGCCTGCGGTGAAGAGAAAACCATGTTAGATCTCAGGGGATTCGCTCAGGTACCAAAGAGCTCCCGCACCTGCTAGCTGTGCTCGCCTTTGCTCACCAGTATTTGCTCACCAGATCAGCCCAGAGCATCCCAGAAGCAAGAGTTTAATCCTGGGAAGCTTACACTGAGATTCCTGCTGCAAGACCCCTTTGCCCTTGCAGCAGGAGCCTTGCAGACTCTTATTTTTGGTCTAAAAGAAAAATTATCTAACCCAACACTGCAAATCAAGGGCAGGCGATGCTTTCCCTTCCATCTCGTGCCTCCCTGGGCAGCCTTCCCTGTTGGGCTGCTGGCCTGGGGTTATCTACAAGCCCTGCATCCCAAGTAATGCCTGCAGCCTTCACTCGGGCTTGGACCACCAGCCAGCTCCTTTTATCTTGAGGTTTGTTTTCCTCTCTTCCAGAAAGGGGTTGAAGATCAGTGAAACTATGTAGCATGGATTTTATTGCATTCCAGCCTCTTGATTTATTTATTTTTAATTTTTTTTTAATGTTCCGATGCTCTCTGGCCCTAATTCAACCCTTCAACATCTGCTCTTCTTTGACTTCAGCAGCGTGGCTTGGGCTTTCAGCATCAGCACACCATGCCTCCCCAGCCCCGATTCTGCACCCCACCATCCCCCATCACCCCTTATCCGCCTCCTTGCCCCGAAATGGATGCAGGAGTGGCTGGGGCTCCCCTTACCCCCCCTCCCCGATCCTCACCTTGCTGGATCTGCAGCTCCACGAAGCCATGAGCGACTTGCAGGGTGTGGGGCTTGCCGTGCTCCCACCTGGCCTCCACAGCGTAGCAGCAGTAATTCCCGCTGTCCTGCAGCGTCAGGTTCATCACCACAATGTGAAAGGCACCGTGGTGGTCGGGGACAAACTCCACCCCATGATGGCTGGCTTGACCCCTGAGGGAGGATTTTTGGGTGCCGTTGCCCGGCGGCTCGTGGTGCCTGCCCAGGTCGTGGTGCAGCTCCTTCTCGGTCACGTTGCGGATGTGCTTCTTCTCGGAGCAGCTCTGGTCACCATTGCTGCTGAAGTACCAGGTTTTGTAGAGGAGGTCATGGCGGTCGGCGAGGGGACCGCTGATCCGGCAGGTCAGGGTGACATTCTGGCCCTCAGGGCAGACGCAGAGGGTGTATGGAGTGGTGACCAGGAAAGCTGCCGGCCCTCCTGCTGGGGAGAAGGCACAGCGGCAGAGTCAGACCCTACAAGCCCTGGACTTACCCTCAGTTCGTAGCCAAACAGGGATCCCTCCCCAAAAGAAGCGCTGCCAACCCCACCGCCGATGCCAGCAGAGGGATGGCTAAGGGTTGCGGAGAGCAATGGGAGAGCATCAACACCAGCCCACCAGCAAAAAGACTTCACCCATGCCCTTAGGGCAAGGAAAAACTCATGAGCTCCCAGTATCCCCAGTGAAGGGGGATGGGGAGCACGGCGTGAGCCCATGGTTTGCTCTGCAGCAACATCCCAGCAGGGCTGGGACCACAACTTTGCCCTAGAAATGATCCCTGGAGGAGAGGCGTGCTTTAAACATAGTTGAGTGTCAGGTTTTAATAGCAGCGGGGAGGCAGAGGTTTGCCCAGCAGTGCGGGGGAGGTGGGGGTCTGCACCGGGCTTAGGGGGCACCTGCAAAATGGGGCAGAAAGTGCTGCTGAGCCAGCTGGGGAAAAAAAAAAGGAGAAAAAAATAGAAAGAAAACAGTTAGGAGGAGCCCGTGCCCCCCGAGATGAGGCAGGGAGCGGGTCCCACCCAGCTTGTTTTTCAGCCCCTGGGGAGGAGAAGGGGGAACTGGCCCAGGCCGACGGCGAGGAGCAGCTTGAAAATAAAAACAGTTTTCAGAAAGAAATCCCTGAGCGCCGCCGGCTGCAAAACGCGGGCAGGAAGCCTGGCGGAGGCACAGGAGCCTATTGTGGGGGAGGACGGAGGGAAGCAGAGGGGCGTAGTGCGGCGTTACTGGTCCTGTCCCAGCATGCCGGCAGCGGGTACTGGTGGGTAAGGGGAACTGTGCATGAGGGGAGAGAAAAGAGCAAAGATGTGCGAGTGTTTGTCTTTGCAGAAGTGCAACCATCGCCTTGGAAAGCTGAAGAAAAAGCAGATTTTTGGGGGAGTTAGTTTTCTTTAAATTATTGAGAAAAGGATGTTCCCGGGGCTGGTTTGCAATAGAGAAGATGGTACGAGGCCAAGATGTTCTCTTATTTTGGTAACATCCTGTTGTGCCATTAGCTCCGCCACCGTTTCGCTTTGAGGTTTTTCGTTTGCTATATCGAGCGGGGTGTCAATCAAAGGTGGGGGTGTGCTGTGCCTGCCCGCAAGCCATCCAGCCGGGCGAGAGGCTCCCCATCACCCGGAGAGCAGCCTCCTCCCTGCAGGGTCACTGCCCCCAGCACGAGGTTCCACCTGAGAGAGCGAAACCGAAAGTACCCCACCACTACCACCACCTTCCCACCCATCGTGGTGGTTATTTCTTGCCTTTTACGACAATGGTGATGTCTAAGCCCCATAAGAACAGTCGTAAAGCCCTCCAGTCCCAGCAGCCCACCTCCAAGAATGCTCTGTAGGAAAAGCACAGCACGCGCAGCAAAACATGCCCGGGGCCTCTCTGGAGCAGAGGTTTGCGTGGCCTGAGCTCAACGCGGCCCCCTTTCTGCTTGTTTTCAAGCCCCCATCCTGGGATGCTGGTGGGGCCGGGCTGGTTGGGTTTTTGGCACGCAGCGGAGCAGGTCCCCCAACCTCCTCGCCAGCGCCGCCGAGCACAAAAAGGCACCTCAGATGTGTTTCTCAATACCTGCCACCACGGGAAGTGCCCCATTCACATCAGGGGTCCCCCGGGAGGCAGGGGAAGGGAAGCCGGGGCTCTATTGGAGGAAGCCGCGCTTCCAACACCTTGCAAAAGTATCTGCGGGAGGCTTTGTTTTCCACCCACATCCCCCCCCGCCAAATAAAACGTGGCCGTCCCGCTCATCCCCGCGCAGTTTGCAAAGCTGTGCCTTGCTAAACCATCTAGCCTCCATCTCCAGGGCTTTGATGGGAACCGTCTGGATGGAAAGTCAACATGAGCCCACGCTTTCTGCAGCGCAGCCCGGCCACGGGGAGGGGCAGAGGTTATCACGTGTGCAAAGCCTTCGGCGTTACCAACTTCCCTTCTTCCTCCCGAGCGAGGGGAAGGCTTCCGAAAAGCTATCGAGCGGAGGAGAAAACAACTGGGGAGGGGAGCTGGCGAGGCGAGACGTGCCCCGTAGCAGCACCAGGGAGGTTGTTGGTCCCTCCCCAAGGTGTAACAAAGCTTTAAAGCTGTGCTAGATGCCAGCTGGCACCCGGAGGAAACATCTTCTGTCAGCGTCTTTACAGTAAAGCTCATGGATCTTAATCTTCCCTAGGTGCTGTGGGCTTCTTCCATGCCCAGACCCCAGGTTTGGCTCCATCCCATCCCAGTCGGACCATTCCCTTTGAAGTCAGCGCCACTGGCAAATGCCAAAATAAAGCCAGATGCCCGGCTCCACACAGCTCCAGCCAAGAGCTGGGGGAGCGCTGGTCCCATCGAGGTCCAAGCCAAGAGCTGTCACCTTGTCACCAGCTGGTAAAGACAGAGGAGGTCTCAAGTGGGTGCCAAAAGTACCCCTTTGGCACTTCAGTACCTTCGCCTCCGACCCACAGCAGCACATCACTGTGGCACAGAGCCCGCGGCAGCACTGGTGCATCCCCGGTGCCGGCACCACTGCCTAGCTTAAAACCCAAAAGCTCTCCTTTCAGAGAAAACAAAACGCAAAAAAAAAGTGCTAATGGCGAGGAGCCTGTGTTGCTTTGCCGACCAACAGCTCAAATAAAACAGGATTTCATGCCAAATTCTGGGTGGGTGACCAAAAGCCTCTCCTGGCTGCTTCTACTAACTTTGGTTCCCCTCTTTGGCAAGCAGGTGTGTGATTTACACTCCTGTGACTTTACAGAAGTGAGGAATCCAGCTTTAATTCCTCTTCTGGCAGCTTTTGTAACAGCCTCACATGAAAGTGCCGCAAGCCCCATCGTCACCATGCTGTCATTATGCTTCAGAGTTATCAGCCAGGTGAGATGTGCGGGAGCATCCATACCTTAGCACAAGCACAAGAAAGAACGTAGTGAAGAGGTCAGATGCCCACGTTAACGGCCCTCATCTCCCTGCAGCCGCTGGAGGGTCCTGCCTTGCTCCTCTTCCCGCACGGCGCTGGCTCGGGGACAGGGTCACCCCACCAGGTTCGCGCTTGGGATGTGATTGTGGAAAGCCCAGCTCAGCTGCCATCCCTTGGGTGGAGAGGAGCCTCCTCCCCATCCTCCTAGCTGCCAGCATCTCCAAAGCGCGTAGGAGCCACGTGTCTCCAAGGGCTCTACTTCTCCATCAAGCCAGGCTAAAATTAGCCGGGGGTTCAGAAAGTTTTGGCAGGCACACGGTTGCATGAAGCTCAGTTCCTCTGGCTCACGTTGAACATCGGTGTCCAAGCTTGGTGCGTTGCAGAAGGCCTGATGCTCAGTCCCAGCACCCCAGATGGGTAAATGAAATAATCCAAAGCCCCGCGGAGATCGTGGGAATCACTGCCCGTGTCGCAAGGCTCAGCTGAGAAGCAAAGCACACTTCAACCCTTGACAGCTTTGCTGTCCCAGAGAAGAGAGGAGAAGGGACCTCCCTGCCCCATTGCAGGGGGGTCATTGTTTCTTCTTCGGGGTGTGCCAGCAGAAATCCTGGCGCAGTGTCACTTTGCCATTCCAGGACAGAGGGAGAAGCCCGATAGGGATGCTCATCCTCCGCCCCGCGCAGGGCAGGGAGGGACCACGGTCATTCCCAGCCCCGTTCACTAACACTTCAGCCACAGATGAGCTGTGGTTTTAATTGCCACCGCCCTCGTTTACCCACTTCGCCCCGGAGCCCCGGTACAGAAACGCTACCGGCCAGGGCTGGTGTGAAGTCAGGGGTGAAGCAGCCCCATCCCAGAGCATCCCGGGAGCCGGCATGCTTCCAGCACTGGGAATCGCTCGCTCAGGGGAAGAGAAATTTGGTGGCCGCACATGGTGGTCCTGGCTCAGCCGGTCGCCCACCCGGAGAAGCTGCCCAGCACATCCCAGCGATTTCAGCAGAGTGGAACATCCTTAGAGAGGGCATCCTGGCCCTGCTCACACAAACCGCCTCTCTCTGCTCCCCTGGCACTGACGAAAGGCTCCTTTCAGCGCGGCATGGGGTGGCTGTGTGGCCGGGGGGACCTCCGCAGCGCCGGGGCAAAGTGCCGTGCGGGAACGAGGTGGCTTTTCCAGCTCGGAATTGCCGGCTGCCAGGGACGGGGCAGGGGGTGGCTGCTTTCCTTCCATGCACGTTAGATCAAAGCGAAGGAAGAAGGAAAAAGAAACAAAACCCAAATCCCAGAGTTTTAAAACAGCGGGGAGAGGGGGGACACCCTTCCCCACAACACAACCAGTGTCGCGTGAAACGCTGGCTTGATCCCCGCGACTCCGAAATCGCAGGGTGAGAAAGTAAATACCTACCACCACCACCCCCCCCGCAAAATGCCTCTAATTCCTTGTGCTGAGGAGGAGCGCAGCGCCGGCTGAGCCAGGAGAGTTTCTCTGGGCAGGGAGGAGAGGAAAGCGAGCTGGCAGCTTACCGTGGGAAGCGAGCAGGCAGAGCGTGGCCAGCAGTAGCCCAGGCCGGGGGGATGTGGCCTCCATGGCGGCTTATGGGGTGGCCAGCGGGGGAGCTGGCCTCTCGCAGAGCCGTCCGCACCCTCCGAGCAGCCCCGCAGCCGCAGCCGGACTTGCACACACACAGGAAATTTCATTGAGATATGGCACGCAGCGATGGAGAGAACTGCGAGCACCCCCAGGAGGTGAGATGCGGCAGGGAGCTNACCCGTTTGGGCAGCGGCGGGTGCATCTGCTGGTTTTTTACCTTACAACATGCGTACCATTTCAGGGTGCACAGGAGGTAGCTGAGGAGGATGCTGTCTGTGCCGGGGGACGTGCGGGTGCTGGTCCCCATCCCTCACCCGGTGGGAGCCGATCCCTTGTGGCCAGTCTCCAGCTTGCTTCATTAAAGTGCGCTTTGCTTGGAATTATTGTTTTTCCCACCTTTGTGAGGATTAAGTGGGCAGAAACCCTCCTGGGATGAACGGGAGGCAGGGACAGAGAAGGGTAACTCAGAGCTTGGGGAAAGGAATGGAGCTTTCCCAAAAAAAAGGGGGAACAAAGCATCCTGCAGCCCATATACACAGGGGGAGATCTTAACTCTGCCTTCAAATAGCCAAGTGGCACCGTGGGCTGACACCCTTAACTCCTCCCGGAGCTTCTCTTCAAATTCAAAAGGCAATAACGAAATCTCCGGCTGCAGCTGAGGGCCACCTCCTTTCAAAACGGTGTTCCCTGGAAAGCAGAGCCTGGAGACACGTGGAGGTTTGCGAACTGCAGGCAACTTTGCTGCTAACCTGCTCTGAACTTGGAGCGTGCAAGGAAATAGAAAAGTAGCTAATTACTGTGTGGCTTTGTGGTTTTCACAGCAAACGTGTCTGTGATGCTCTCATCAAAAAAGGTAACCCTTGCGTGGCTGGAAGGAATTTGTTGCTGGGAGAAGGTGTGGGCACAAAATCCAGAGAGTCCAAGAAAATGGTTTATTGTCCCGAGATGCCATTTCTGAGCTGAGTCCTTAGGCAGGGTGGCACACTCTTGTCACCTCCCCATCCCCAGGTGTGCCCCCATGGTGACACAGCCAGAAGACAACCTTCAGTAAGGACACCCTTACCCTACACACAGTCTGTGTAGGGCCAGATAGAGCTGGAAGAGGGTCACAACAGGCTGAGCCTGACCGGTGGTGAAATTGTGGTCAGCAGGTAGATGATGGGACCCGCAGGATGTCAGTCTGGTTGTCTGAGATGCTAATTTTTGTTCCTCCCCTGAGCCATGGCAGCATCATCTCTGGGTATTTTCCATCCTACTATGCCATTACCCTCAGTAAAAACAACCCAGGTGTCCCCAGTGTCAGGTGAGGACTGACACATGCCTCCTCCAAAGGCAGCGAGGCATGATGGGGTTCAGCCTCTGGCTTTCCCTCTGCTATGGGCTCCTCCCCGGTCTTACAAGCAATGGTGAAAACTGGGTGAAAAGGAGAGGGATCCCACAGAGACGTGCTTTGCTTGAAACAAGGGTGTGATTTAATCTCTGTACATTTATCTCTCTACCCAACCGTTACCTGGTGATCTATCTGCAGCCACGGCTCATTTCATTTTGAGCCCTGCATGCCGTTTGTGTCTCTTGGCAGGGTTGAGCCCACGTTGGTCATTGACCTTGACAGGTCCAAACTTTCCCAGCCAGCTCCAGGGCTTGTAGAACCAATCCCTCTACGGTGCTTAACACGTTGTCCTCATGTCCCACAGGCCACCACCACGGTGTACGTCACCGTCCTGGACGAGAACGACAACGCTCCCACTTTCCGGCAGCAGCTGTATGAGGTCACCCTTGACGAAGGTCCTGCCACACTCAACGCCACCCTCGTCACCGTGCAGGCCCTGGACCGGGACGAGGGACCCAATGGCACAGTTGCATACGCCATCACCGAAGGCAACATCTTGGATACCTTCCACATCGACAGCACCACGGTCAGTAAGGATACCGGCCCCATCCCAGATGTGTCCCTGTCCCGCTCCCTTCACTCCTGGTCACTCTCCCTTCACCTTGCAGGGACAGATCCGCACGGTGAAGGAGCTGGACTACGAGATCAGCCACGGGCGCTACACCTTGATCGTCACCGCCACTGACCAGTGCCCCATCGTCTCACGCCGGCTGACGTCGACCACCACGGTAGGGAGCTGCCAGCGGGGTTGCGACACCGCGGCCTCTTCGGGATCAAGGAGTTCCCCCTCGCACGAGCAGTTTCACATCTCCTTCCCAGTGGTCACCAATCGCTTTTCCCAGCTGCGGCCAGTTTGCCCAGTTGCTGTCACCCCGCTCCCTCAGGGGGGTTGAAAAACAGGGACGTGGGAAAGGGACACTTGTGGGTTATTTGGTCCTGCAAAGACACAAACAGAAGAAATTCCTGGAACTGCTTTTAAGTTGCATTATGTTTTCTTCAGATGTCCCCTTGGTGCTTCTTGCTTGAAGGGACAGTAGATGGTAAAGCATTGCTATAGCATTAATTTCTGCTTCATCTTTATCTTCTCAGATTGTTTATCTGCTTATAAAATTCCTTTTCCATTCCTTGTATGGAGGCTATTTAAAGCCTCTCGTCATTTTTTGTTGCTTTTCTCTATAGCTCTTCCATTTTTCCTGGACCATGGTGACCTGAACTTAGTGCAGTGCTCAAAGTGTGGCAAGCAGACTAGCAGCTCCAAAGCAAACATTTTGCAGGAGTTGAATACACTGATTATTTTTGTGGCTGAACCCAAAATTTGACAGGTTGTACAGCAGACGTTGTCCATGCCCAGACTGATTTTGGAGTCTGCAGGTAGAAGGGATCAGTTAGATCTTCTGCCTTGGCTCCCTGTTGTGGACCGTTATGCCTTACCCAGATATCGAGCCAAGCATTTTGTAGTCCCCCAAAAGGAGACAAGTTCCTGCACGCAAAGAAAAAGAAAAAGAGAAACTGAAAGGGAGATACCAGTGTGGGAGATTTCCATGGATAAAATCTGTCCCTGCAAGCCAGTTGCCAGCACTGTGCTCCATGCTTGGGCAGATGGGAAGCCTTCAGATGTCTGCATCTGGTACTGCTGGAGATGCCTTCCTGGCCCAGGAAAACTGCAGGGGAAACCTCGAGACCTGGGGTTTAACTGTCAGCAGGGAAGGCAGCAGCCGCTGGCGTGCTGCAGGCGAAGGCAGAGCTTTCCCCGCTCTTGGCCCAAGCAGAGACATGAACTTGGAAACCCCTTCAGCAACAAGTACCGAAGCTAAAAGGTTTAAGAAACACCCTCCCTACATGGCCCAGGGAGTTTGTGCCAGCACCATATGAAAACACAGCTTTTAGGAGGAGTTTTAGTGATTATTTAAGATCCCAAGTGATGGGAAATCCATCACCCTGATAAGGCGTGCCAGTGTTTGTTTTCTCCACTGCTAGGAAACGGAGCAGAGTCTCAGATATACACCTCTTTAAAGATTAGATTTAGCCAGCAACAAATGCCCATCTGATGGATTTTACTGTCCTTTAACCCAGGAGGTCGGAAAGCTCATTTTCGATGGCTTTCTCATAACCACCCATACCACCAAAGCTCAACTTTTTATTAGCCACTGAAGACTCTCCTCCTCAGGAGGGGTTTCTCCATTGTGCGCGTTCCCTGATGGGGATAACCCTCTTTGCAATATAGTGTAGGATGGAGCTTTATAAATATCTTCTATGTAGTGTGACTCAGTTAAAAAGCAAGACTCAAGTTCATTGGATCCCCAGCTTTGCCAGCAGCCCCATGGTCTACTCTGTCCTAAAATAGTTGATGTTTTCCCCTTCTGAGATCTGTAGGATTGACTTCCAGCCAGCTAAGTGTGTTGTAGGAAGGGATGCTGAGAGAGGAAGCGCGCCAGCAGCGTTGGTGGTGTTTTGTGTTGGAACTAGGCCGCAAGCTGCAAATTTTTTGAAGTTTACTCAGCGTTAGGAACAAAGCCCTTGGTGGAGGAAGAGGAGTGAGCAAGTGTGCAGCTGCCTGCAGAGATCGGGTCTCTCTGAACTCATGGCTTTGGTGGTCAAACCCACGTCTGTGGTTCTTGTCTATTCAGCTTGGGTTTCAAGATGTGAATGTGGAGAGCATTTGGCTTTTGAGTTGACTTCTCCGTCATGCTGTGTGGCCCAGAGGTTGTGAAGGGCCCCGCCTGTGTGCGGCTGGAGTTTCCTAGTGACACTGCGATCAGGAATAACTGAGTTTGAGTCTCTGAACTGTCAGCTGGGTGTTTGGTGACCCCAGCAAAGCCAGAAATACAGAAGGTATTTTGTCATGTCACCCATCCGTGGCTTCCCATGCTCATGGCCAGCAGGCTGGTCTCCCCTTCTATCCCTCTCCTCTCACTGCCCTCCACCCTCTCACCCCAACTGCAGGTGCTGGTGAACCTCAATGACATCAACGACAACTGTCCCACCTTCCCACGGCCCTACGAGGGTCCCTTCGACGTCACCGAAGGGCAGCCCGGCCCCCGTGTCTGGACCTTCCTGGCCCATGACGGCGACTCAGGACCCAGTGGGCAAGTGGAGTACAGCATCGTCGCTGGGGACCCCCTCGGTGAGCGGGGACCTGGGGGGTGGGCATGACCTCTCCTTCTGGCTGCCCCATAGAGGAACCTGGCTTGTGGGGAGCGGGGTGGGGACTGGGGCGGAAGCATTTCAGAAAAGCCATCCTCCCTCCCAGCGCTTCTGCGAATTCAGCCTTTCGACACCAGGAAATCCTGTTTTGAGCAACAGGAAACTTAACCTGCTCGTGGCCAGCCAGGGGGTGGCCGGGGCTTGCGTAAGGGAGGGGACAAATCTGCTAAACAATAAAGGTAAAAAAAAATGAAGAAGGCAATAAACCAGACCACGGAAAGAGGCTGCAAGCCCCCTCACCCCACCGTGGGGTTTGCAGGGCGTTTGTGGCTCTGCAACCCATAGCGAAACTGTAGCTCCAGCCCCACCAACACCCCGGAGCAGGTGGCGGAGAAGCCGTGGGCATCCCTAACCATGGGGACATGGGGCTGTCCCTCTGTGAAGACTTTAGCCCAGGGTATCTGGAAGGCAGAGCCCAGTCCCGTCTCCCAGCTGACCCCTTGGTTGAGGGGGGTCCATGCCATGTAGCCCACCCTGCTCTGGCCACCACGGGGCATGGGCTCGGTGGTTGGAGGGCTGTTGGCATCTTCAGAAAGGCCCAGCCAAGGGGCACGGGCACCTTTTATTTGGCCATTCAACCCATCCCCTGCTCCTGCTGGTACCTGGGCATGCATCCAAGGTAGTCTCCTCCCATATCTGCAGTAACAGGGCATGGGTTTGTCCCCAAAGCCTGTCCCTGGTGCCTGTCCCCTGGCTCCAAAATCAGCCGTTCCCCTGGGGAGCCGGACCCTTTGCAGTGGCACGGCACCAGCCAGGGCCCTGCTGTCTCTGGCAGGGGAGTTTGTGATCTCCCCAGTGGAAGGGGAGCTGCGGGTACGGAAGGATGCTGAGCTGGACCGTGAGAACATCGCCTTCTACAACCTCACCATCGCCGCCCGGGATCGGGGGGTGCCCCCCCTCAGCTCCACGGTGAGTCCCCTGGGCTGGCGTGGGGGGCTGTGGGGTGCCATCCCTCATCCCCAGCTCCTTCCTTCTGGTCTCTACCTTCACTCTCCTTCCCTCCTCTTCCTTCCCATTGTCACTGGGGCTTTCCTCCACCAGATCTTCATGGGTTGAGTGGGGAAGCGCACCTCTTGCCCCGGGCGGGGCATAAAAAGGATGGGAGGGATGGAAATAGGTGCTACATGCCTGCATTGCTTCTCTTCCCGGCAGATCCTGGTGGGCATCCGCGTGCTGGACATCAACGACAATGACCCCGTGCTCCTCAACCTCCCAATGAACATCACCCTCAGCGAGAATGCCCCTGTCTCCAGCTTCGTCACCCGCGTCCTCGCCCGGGACGCAGACCAGGGGCCGAACGCGCTCTTGACCTTCGACATAACGGCGGGCAACATGGAGAATGCCTTCTACATCAACAGCACCGTATGCCCCCAGGGGGGAGGAAGGGGGGATGGTGGGATGCGGAGGGTGGACACCCCTGGCCCTGGAGCCCTGCCTTGTCTGGCAGGAGATGACCTGGGAGAAGCAGTCCTCATGTCCCTTGTACTTATTTCATCCCTTTTTTCTCGGTAGAGTGGCATCGTCTACGTAAACCGCCCGCTGGACAGGGAGCGGGTGGCAGAGTACAGGCTGACCATCACAGTGAAGGACAACCCCGAGAACATACGCAATGCCAGGCGGGTAATTACGGACACTGCTGGGGCCTGCAGCGATGCAGGCGGCAGGGCAGGTGGGAGAAGGGGTTCCTGACCTGGCCAAAAACAGGCGGTGCGTTTACCCACAGCATTTCCAATAATTGCATTGTGCCCCAAAAGCATCTGGGGGTCACAAGGAGGAGGCTGTAACCCTCTCCCCAGCAGAGAATAGAACCACTAGGATTTAGGGCAAGTCCAACATCACACATTGACTCCATGCAACAGGAGTAGACATCACAGAAGGTGGAACAAAGTTGGGCTGGAGAGGTGGACAACCACAATGACACCGGAGCATCCTTTGGCCCTGCCAAGATATCCCACACATCACCCTTCAGGGTGCAGGCCAGGAAGGAATGCCCAACCCCGGGGTGAGGGTCCCCACAGACCATCCAGGGTGGTCCAGGGAGCACAGCATCATGGTTGCACAGGGCTCCAGCTTTGACCAGCACCAATCTGGAAGTATGAGAGGCGGGAGGTAAGCTCGAGGAAAGGACATTGCTGTCATCACCCGCTTGTCCCCCTTTTCCTTTAGGATTTTGACCTGCTGGTAATTTCCATAGCAGATGAGAATGACAACCGCCCCCTCTTCACCCAGAGCTCCTACCAGGCCGAGGTGATGGAGAACTCGCCCCCAGGTAGGTCTCTCTTTGCTCCCTTACATGGCTCCTGGAGACTCCCTTTGAGGCCAGGCAAGGGGAGGTGTCTCCTGGATGTTGTCGAGGAGACACGGCGCTGAGCAGGGAAAGGCTGCAGGTCAGTGGGACGGGGATGCTAAGTATGAGGAGCTCCTGCTGACCGCCCGGTGAGGTCAGCCTCAAGGAGACCATAACTTTGGTCCATGCTGCTGGTGGAAACCCTTCCTGGCACAGGTCTGCCACAAGCCTGCGAGAAATCAGTCCCATTTGGGAGTTGCTCAGCTGCAGACAGCAAGAGGTGCCCGTGGACTGAGCTGAGCCCTGGGGGCAGCCTTGAGGGCACCAACATGTCCAGTGTCCCTGCAGGGGATGGAGTGCCATCTCTCCAGCACCAGCACCCGGAGCCGCATTGCTTTGGGGGTTAGAGATAAAACAGTCCAGCCTGTCCAGATAGACATTTTCCAGCCAAAGAGCTAGAAATATTTTATTTTTTTTTATTGCCTTCCTGCCATTTAAATCACTCCCTGTCCCGCCATGAAGGGACATCCCAGGCAAAGGGTTTAGTTGCCTCCAGGTGTTGCCCTCAGTGGCAGGGTGCTGGTGCTGCCGTTCTGACAGATGTGTCTGTCTCTTTGTTTTTAGCCGGACGTCCCACCACCTCACCTGGGCCTCGCGAGTCGGTCTGCAAGGCTGCAGCAGCTGCCCCCACCGCTGCCTCGTGCACCACGAGGCCCCACTCTGTCACCTCCTCCATCCATTCATTGCCGTCCCTCACGCATCACCGGGGCGGGAGGGGGATGGGGAGGCTCTGCAGGGGGCTGCCACCCTCCCTAACCCTTGTCATCCCATCCAGGGACTCTGGTCACGGTGCTCAATGGACCCATCCTAGCTCTGGACAGTGACCAGGGCAGCAACGCCGTGGTGACCTACCAGCTCCTGGAGGCATCTCTGGACCTTTTTGTCATTGACAACAGGACAGGTGGGGTGGCTCAGCAGGTGACCATCCCAAGCCCAGGGCCACCAGGCAGATGTGGGGTCTGTCACCAGGCTTTTCCCCTTCTCCAGGTGTCGTTTCAGTGAAGCCTGGCAGCGTGATAGACCGAGAGGCTTTGCTGGACCCTCGCCTGGAGTTCACGCTGGTGGCTCGTGATGTGGGAGGGCTGAACAGCACCGCCAGCCTGGCGGTGACCATCCTGGATGACAATGACAACCGCCCCGTCTTCCAGCCGGCTTCCATCACGGCACGGCTGCGGGAAAACAGCCCCCCAGGTCAGGAGAGGGCTGGGACTGGATGTGACAGTGGGTGATGGGGGGACTTTAGTGTCCCGCTGCGACTGTGACAATCCAGCTCTCAGTATCAGGGCTGGCCAGGATGGGGTTGAAGGGAAAATTTGGGAATTGGGCCGGCTTGTTGCTTGATGGTATTTGCCTTGGGACCAGGGGCTTGTTGCTGCTGCCCTCCAACTCTTGCTTGAGAGGGCTATGTTTCCCTTCTCCAGGCTTCTCCATCCTCCAGGTGACAGCCACGGATGCCGACAGCGGCCTCAACCAGCAGCTGGATTACCGGATCGAGGGTGGCGGCCAGGACAGGTTCCTGATTGATGCTGCCACGGGGGTGATCCGCGTGGCCAACATCAGCATCGACCGGGAGGAGCGGAATGCCTACCGGCTGACAGTGGTGGCCGTGGACCAGGGCACGCCGGCGCTCTCAGGCACCGCCACTGTCAGCCTCTTCATCGACGACGTCAACGACTGCCGGCCTGAGTTCATCAACCCCATCCAGACAGTCAGCGTCCCCGAGTCGGCCGCCCCCGGCACTGTGGTGGCTGAGGTGACCGCCATTGACCGGGACCTCCACCCTCGCCTGGAGTACTACTTGCTGGAGATTGTGGCCCGTGACGACACCGACGCACTGGTGCCCAACCAGCAAGGAGCGTTCACGGTGGATTTTAGGACAGGTAGGAGAGCGGGAAGGGCTGCATGGGCGACGTGGACCCCTCCACTCTCTTCTGTTTCTTCTTCTTCTCTGCCTGGAGGTAGGTGTCTGAGGCACAGGGAGATGATGCTCCCCTCCTGCCTCCCTGCTCTCCTCCTCTGGCTGCCCCGTCTCACCCTGACCTGTACTCTCTCCCCCCAGCCGACCGACTTAACTAACCCTTTTCTTTCCTTTCCGGCTCTCGGCCCGCCAGGTTTGTCTGTGTGTCTGTGCTTGTTTCTCTCTCTCCGCGCCATCCACCGCCTCCCTCCATCTCACCCATCTCCATCGCAGGCAGCCCCACTGTGGGCCGGGGGCTGCTCAGCCTTGGCAGACCTGACGCGAGCAGGGAGGGGGCAACTCCAGGGTAGGTGGTGGGCTATACCCACAGGGAAAGTGGGTCAGGAGCTCCCTGTGTCTGTTTTGGAAGCACAGAGCTGATCCAGGAAAGAAAAACGCCCTTGGTGGAAAGGACACAGGACGAGACTCTTAAAGATGCCCAGATGCTGAGCTAAGCAGTTGCTCCCAAACCCTTCTCGTCCTCACAACCCCAATTCTTACCCCGGCTGAGGCAGTGTGAGACCCCATTAGCTCAGCAGGGCAGAGCAGAGCAAGCAGGAAGGCAGGAGATGGAGAGCTGTAGCTGTTGAGTGTTTTCCCCGTTTAGCCTTTGGGGAGAGGCAGGAGAACAAGTGCAGCAGTCGGATGGTACAAACGGGTCTGCCGAGGGTCCTTGGTGGGGGTGGCACAGGCACAGCCTGTGACCCCCGTTTTTTTGGGGTTCCCAGGAGCTGTGAAGATCAAAACTCCCCTCAACCGGGAACTGGTGGCCACCTACGAGGTCACCATCTCCGTCCATGACAATGCCAGCGAAGTCATCGACCGCTCGGTCAGTGTGCCCAACGGTAAGCGTGGGCTCTACCCAGGGAGCGCGGGGCCAGAGGCTGGCACAGCCTTTCCCAGGTACCAGCACAGCTTCTGGGTAGCCGGCACCTCCCTGTCCATCCTGACCAGCAGCATTTCTAGCAGGAGCAGTCTTGGACCAGCTCCCAGCAGGTTCAGGTTCTCCTCTGAGCCCTCCTTTAGCAAATAGCCTGGGCATCCCAGGGCTGTACTGGGGATGGAGAGAACTGTGTGCCCATAACTGTACCATGGGAGAAACCTGTTTCTTCCTTACCATCCCCGTGACATCTTGCCAGCCTGCTCCTGGTAAATACAGGCCCATGTGTAAGTAGGTCTGAAGTAGGTGAGACTGTCCAACAGCCATCTCAAGGCACAGCGGCTTTGCTGAATACTGACATTTATCTTGATGATCCCCATCCCTAGAGCTGTTTAATGCCGGGCTGGATGGGGCTTTGAGCAACCTGGTCTAGTGGGAGGTGTCCCTGCCCACAGCAGGGGGGTTGGAACTAGATGATATTTAAGGTCCCTTCCAACCTAAACCATTCTATAATTCTATGGTTCTATGAACCGGCTCAGTTTAATTGGCTTTCCTGGAGTTTCACGCTTGTCTCATCTTCCTTTCTCCCATCCTTCTTTTCCTTCTTTTTCTCACTTGTCCTCTTCCTCTTCTCTTCCCCTGTGGTCTCCACCATGGCCACAGCCAAGCTGACAGTCAATGTCTTGGATGTCAATGACAACACGCCCCGCTTCCGCCCCTTTGGGGTCACCTACTTCACCGAGAGGATCCTGGAGGGAGCCACGCAGGGCACCACACTCATCTCCATCTCAGCAGTGGACCCGGACAAAGGTGCCAATGGTCAGATCACCTACGAGCTGCTGAATCTCTCCCCGGAAGGCTATGCCTGCCTTGAAGACCAGTCAGCAGGTCGGTGGCCTGGGGAGGCGGGAGTCTGGGGCAGGTCAGTGGCGTGTGGCAGGTTTCTTATTTCTGGGTCTGCCATCCTCTAGGGAAGGTCGTGGCCAACAGGACGGTGGACTACGAGGAGGTGCAGTGGCTGAACTTCACTGTCCGAGCTTCCGACAACGGCTCTCCCCGCAGATCTGCTGAGATCCCCGTGTACCTCCAGATCGTAGACATCAATGACAACAATCCCGTTTTCAGCCAACCGTCCTACCAGGTGAGCTGGGCTGCCCCGTTAAAGTCCATGATGCTGGGCAGTGCTTGCCTGGTGAGGACGGGCACAGAGCTGGGTGTTCTCCAGGGACACCTCTTCTCTCTGTGCATGAATGATATGAAAAAGATAGTCAACCCACCAATGTACTGTGTGTGAACATCATGTTCTGGGTCCAGCTGTGCCCACCCCTGGGTGCCACCCTGTGCCCTTGGTTACTGCCTGCTAAAACGGCAAGTGATGAAACAACCAGTCCTGCCTGCTCATTTTGCTTGCAGAAAGCCATCTTTGAGGACGTGCCATTGGGTACGGTCATCCTGAGGGTGAAGGCCACGGATGCAGATTCTGGGCGTTTTGCTCTCATCGAATACAGCCTGGGGGATGGAGAGGGCAAGTTTGGGATAAATCCCAACACGGTAAGGAGCCAACCGAGGCTGGAACAGGGTGGGGGAAAGGGAGGGGAGGCTGAGATGGTCCCTCCTTGTGCCTTGCTCCCACACCTCACCTTCTGCACCTTCTCGAGTACCAGCTCCTCTGCCAGATGAGGTCCACCTGAAGGTCTCTGTGTGCTTCAGGGTGACATCTACATCCTGTCAGCCCTGGACCGGGAGAAGAAGGATCACTACACACTGACGGCCGTGGCCAGGGACAACCCCGGGGATGTGTCCAGTAACCGTCGGGAGAACTCCGTGCAGGTAGGGCTCTCCTCCTCCTGCCACCCCTTGTGTGGTGGTCACCAACAAGAAGGTGTTAAACCTCAGACTATCCTCCCCAGGGGGCTTGCTGGTGGCTCAGGGAGGAATTAGGCAGAAGGAAGAGCAAATGATCCCAGGGACTGTGGGGTGGGTGGATGGTGCAGGGGGCTTTGTGTCACGGGGAGAGCATGTCGGCACGAGGGGATGGAGCAGGAGGGGCAGGGGAGGGTGATGCTATTGTCTGCAAGTGCTCCGGCATGAATGGGTGCCCCAGCCCATGGTGGCCCCCATTGTTGGAGGCAGGAATTCAGCTAGCAGAGCTAAACGAATAGCAGGAAGGGGACCGCACTCCAGCAGCAGAGCCGGAGGTCACGGCAGGGGTACAGCCCCTGGGGGCTGCCCGGCCATCTCCAGCCTCACGTCACCCAGCCAGCTGTGCTTTGTCAAAGGTGCTGATCACAGTCCTGGACATTAATGACTTCAGGCCCCAGTTCAGCAAGAGCCAGTTCAGCACCAGCGTCTACGAGAATGAGCCAGCGGGGACATCGGTGATCACCATGACCGCCACCGACCTGGACGAAGGGGATAACGGCGTGGTGACCTACGGCATCGAGGGCCCCGGAGCGGGTGGGTGCTGGCGGCGGGGAGTTCTTCCCCAGGGGGGACGGTTATGATGAGGAGCAATTGGAGGAGACACAGTGGCCAAGCCTACATCTCATGTCCTGCAACTGGTTTGGAGCAAGGTTGTGCAAGCGCTCCCAGGACCGATACCGAAAGCGTTGGAGCTTTCAGTATTGCTCCATAGTTCCCAGTTCCTTGTGGCATGGCATGTTACAGTTTTGCCTGCCTTCATCCTGCAGCCCAGCCTTGGTTTATTCTCCTGTCTCCCCAACCCCAGCAGGACTTTCTATCTACACAAGTGTGTCTTGGAGCAAACTCACTGCACGCTTTAGAGGAAAGCTAAGAAGGGCTAGGAGGTTGTGGATGGATAGTCATAGCACCTGAAATCCAGGTTATCTCTGCATGCTGAGGGAACCAAGCAAAAGTCAGAATAAATATAGAGGGTAACGGCAGAAAGTTCATTTTCCCATGACCCATGGGCTCCTCTGACCTCCCTCTGACCACTGCCATGTCCCGGTGGCCTGGGCAGGAATGAAACACAGCCAGGGGTGGCCTGGGAGCAGGGCCCTTGTCATTGCCCAGTGACAGGGAGTTGGCAGCAGGCAAGGATGCTCTGAAATGGGAGCCTGAGAGCATCTGCACCCCCTAGCCTCAGGCGGCCAGCTCTGCTCAATCACCCCTTGGCAGGGATTTCCCACCAGCGAGGGGTGTGCTTCAGCTGCACATCGGTTTCTAATCATAATTTATCTGGTGCTAAGTGTCCTGAGCCAGGGGTGTGTTTTTTTCTACCCCCCAGAGGCTTTCAAGATCAATAAAAACTCCGGGCTCATCACGTCCCGGCGGCGATTGCAGTCCTATGAGAGGTTCAACCTGACTGTGGTGGCCACAGACAAGGGACACCCCCCTCTCTGGGGGACCACCATGCTCCACGTGGAGGTCATCGACATCAATGACAACCGCCCCGTCTTCGTCCGCCCACCCAATGGCACCATCCTGCACATCAAGGAGGTAAACCCCCTTGAGAGGAAGAACAGGGTCAGGGCGCATCAAGACCGTGCCTGGGAGCACTCCTGCCTACTGGTGGCAAAATCCAATCTCCATCTGCACTGGGGATGGAACAAAAACTTGATTTGACATTCAGCAAGAAGGTTTGGGTCATGGGGCTGGATGGTCAACAACAGCCCATCTCCATACGTGCGAGCAGAGATTCTGGGGCTGGTTTGGGGAACAGAAACCCCAGTGACAGGCAAAATAAGGAAACGGCCAGTCACTGCATGACAAGGACGAGCCTGTTTATAAACAAGGGCCGAAACACTGACATTTAAGATGTTTCTCCTTTCTGAGAAGCGGCACTTGGCTCAGCCAGTCCCTAGCCCGTGCGTGGAGCAGCCACCCAGCTGAAGGGAATCATGGCTCCACATTGCCAGCTCCTGGTTGGGTTTTGGGATGTGGGAGCCTGCTGACCCCAATACAAGGGGGTTTGGAGGGATAGAGGGAGCAGGGCACTGGCGTGCAATGCCGGGGCTGAGGGGTTGCGTGTGTGCAAGCAGGAGATCCCTCTGCGGTCCAATGTCTACGAGGTCTACGCCACGGACAAAGACGAGGGCCTCAACGGAGCGGTGCTCTACAACCTGCTGAAAACCGGGGCGGGGAACAAAGACTGGGAGTATTTCACCATCGATTCAGTCAGCGGACTGATCCAGACGGCCATGCGGCTGGACCGGGAGAAGCAGGCAGTGTACAATGTGAGCCAGGTGGCAGCACACCCACGGGGTGGCCGGGACAGTCCTTGAGGCTGCGGGGCCAGCGTGGGTCTGGTGGGATGCAAGCGATGTGGTGGGGATGGGGGTCAGCTGCCACAGTTGTGAAGATGTCACACCTTGGCAGGAACTGGGTAGTTATCAAATGCCATCAGGGAGTTTCATCCTGGTGGGCCAACTCCCAATTCCCTGTTAAATCCCCTCAAAATCCTCCACCACCCAGCCATCCCTTCAGCCATGTCTCCTGGCCCACGTGGCTTTGCCCAGGATGGTGCTTTTGCCTCTCTCCCCAGCTGATCATCGTGGCCTGCGACCAGGGCCAGCCAGCCTATGAGACCATGCAACCTCTCCAGGTCGCACTTGATGACATTGATGACAATGAGCCCGTCTTCCTCAGGCCACCCGTAAGGCACCAGGATGGAGGGGATGGGACACAGGGGATGCAGGGATGGGGATGCCAGTGAGCACATGTGATGGAGCGTGCACCGCTAGGCGTCACCATGGTGGGGAGCACAATGGGATCTGTCCGCTTCTATTTAAAATGCTTATAACCTTCTCTTCTCCCGGGGTCTCTGACAGAGGGACAGTCCCCAGTACCAGGCACTCTCCGTCCCCGAGCACTCGCAGCCGGGCACTGTGGTGGGGAACGTCACCGGGGCAGTGGATGCAGATGAGGGCTCCAACGCCATTGTCTACTACTTCATAGCAGGTAGGTGCCCCTCGCCAAGGGTTTCCGTCACTCCCATCATCTCCTCGCTGCCTTTCTGCCCTGGTCAATGGGCAAGGTCACATTTCAGAAATGCCGACCCAAAGGGGACTAATTGAGGTCCCCTTTCCGTGCTCAGCTGGGAACCAGGAGAGCAACTTCCAGCTGAGCCGGGAGGGGAAGCTGCAGGTCTTGCGAGACTTGGACCGGGAGAAGGACCCATACCACTCCATCATAGTCAAAGCTTCCAGCCAGAGGAACTGGTCCCCTCCCCGGGGCCAGCGGGCAGGCAGAGTCCAGCTGTGGGACCTCAACGGGGACCTGACCCTTCAGGAGGTGCGGATCTTCCTGGATGACATCAATGACCAGTCTCCCCAGTTCACCAAGTCGGAGTACACAGCAGGTAAGGGGTGCTGAGGGCTGGGAGGGCACCAGGAGCTGGAAATACTCCAGAAGAAACCCAGCCAGATGAAAATCAGCCCAACCCCAGGTCCCTGTCCCATCTCTCTCTCTCCAAGGGGTTGCCACTGATGCCAAGGTGGGATCAGAGCTGATCAGAGTGGTTGCAGTGGACGCTGATGTGGGCAATAACAGCCTGGTCCTGTACAACATCTTGGGCATCCGCTACATCAAGCAGCACTCCAATGACTCCGAGGAGGTGGCCAACATCTTCAGCATCGGTGCGTACACTGCATGCCACAGGAGTATGGGCTATGGCCAGAGACATCCCCAAGACCAAAGATGTCCCCATGACTAAAGACATCCCCATGACAAGGGTCACTAATGCTGGGCTTATGACTGTCCTTCCCCCAGGAACCCTTGATGGGATCCTGCGAACCTTCGACCTCTTCACGGCCTACAACCCTGGCTACTTCGTGGTGGACATCATGGCCTCTGACCTGGTGGGCCACAACGACACGGCCGTTGTGGGGATTTACATCCTGCGAGATGACCAGCGGGTCAAAATTATCATCAACGAGATACCCGACAAAGTCAGACAGTTCGAGGAGGAGTTCATCAGCCTGCTCTCCAACATCACAGGCGCCATTGTCAACACAGATGATGTGCAGGTAACCATCCATCTCTGAGGTTGCTTTGAGGGGCAGGTAATCTTCCACATGCTGCTTTAGAGGTCTCCTTCGAGGGTGCTCCTGAGCTCTGAAGGCTGGGGTGTAGCAAAGGGTTCCAGACTAACCTCATGCCAGGTCTGAGGGTCTCTTGCCATGCAAGCACACCTCAGGGCACACTTGGGAGATGCCCCAGTAGGAGACACCTCTCCCACACTGCAGACCTTGCTGTCTCTCCCCAGTTCCATGTTGACAAGAAAGGTCGGGTGAACTTTGCGCAGACAGAGCTGCTGATCCATGTGGTGAACAGGGATACCAACCGCATCCTGGACGTGGAGCGGTACGTCACCCGGCCTGTCACCCAGCCCATCGCCTGGCCCACTGAGTCCTTGGGGAGCCTCCTTAATGTCAAGATGCCCAAGCACCCCTTCTCTTCCCAGGGTGATTCAGATGATAGACGAGAACAAGGAGCAGCTGAGGAACCTCTTTAGGAACTACAACGTGCTGGACGTGCAGCCTGCCATCACCGCCCGGGCCCCGGATGACCTCTCAGCTCTGCAGGTAACAACCCAGCTGGGGCTGGAGATGGCTGCTGCTCACAGGTGGAACAATGTGCCTTCCCATCCTACATGGCCCTCCATGGCCTGGAGAGATGTTTCCCCCAGATAATTTTGGGTGGGGGCCCACTGCCGGGTGCTGGCTCCGTGCTGGAGGTTGCCACTACCTTTCTGTCTCTCCCAGATGGCAATCATCGTGCTGGCCGTCCTGCTCTTCCTGGCAGCCATGCTCTTCATCCTCATGAACTGGTACTACCGGACAGTGTGAGTAACGGTCAGGCTCTGCCCCACTGGCCGCAATCTCCCCATGAGCCAGGGGAATCCGCGTCGCAAAGGAGGGCATCAGCTTCTCAACACCTTCTGCGGCAGGGCTCAGCCTCGGTTCACAAATTGCCCTTCTTCCCCCAAAATAGAATGGTTAATATATATAATGGCATTTATATATATATATAAATATATGTATGATATATAATATATATTTTTAATATATTAATATATATAATGGTTTTAATACTGATATTGCCTTCCCCCGCCAAGCTTGCCATCCTTATAGCTACAGGGGCTGTTCACAGGGTTATTGCAAATCCATGTTCCCCTCCTTCTTTATTTTCTTCCCTGATTTGCTGTATTTCTTTCACAGACACAAAAGGAAACTGAAAGCCATAGTGGCTGGCTCTACCGGTGAGCAGGGTTTGGGGTTTTCCAGCCACATGAGACAGCAGGGTGCATGAGCAGCACAGAGGGGGCACACGTGGGGGATGTCAGCGGGGTGTAAGCTGGAAGCGATCCTGCCCAGCAAGGTGCGATGGTGGGAGGCTTTTCTCAGCATCCAGGTTTTGCGTTATCAGCCGCGTCCCGGCGTGTTTCCTATCGGTGCCTTTTTTGGTTGCCGAGTTTCCCTCCCCAGTAAAGAAGTGCCACCCCGTGGTTAGCTGCTCAGGCCACCGACGTGCCGCCCTGTAACACCTACCCCTGCCTTTTGCAGGGAACAGAGGCTTCATGGACATCATGGACATGCCAAACACCAACAAGTACTCCTTTGATGGGTGAGTTCTCCCCTTCCTTCCCCCCTCACTGGTTTGCCACCTCGCGGGATCTCCGGCTGCTCGCAAGAGAGGGACACCAGGGTTTTGCAGCCAGGGGTGCGCAGGAGGTGGAGATGTGACACCCCTCTGCTCTGCGGAGGTTGGAGCCAGGCATGCCATGTGGGGCATGGCCCTGGGACTCTTGCTTACCTTAAGAGCTGTCAAAGCCAAAAGACCTTGTGCCCATCCTGTGATTCCGTCTCTGCCAATACTGGCCAGACTCGGGGTAAGCAGAGATGATGGAGGAGTGTCGACACATTTCTGGATCCAGAGCAGCCGAATTCCTGCCTGCACAGGGCAGGAGGAGGCAGCGCAACCACAGCATCCGAGCTTTGGATGGAATTAGGGATGCTGCCGCTCTTTGCTTGCACTGAGTGCTTCTCCTTACCCCCCTGGGGCAGGGCCAACCCCGTGTGGCTGGACCCCTTCTGCAGGAACATGGAGCTGGCGGCACAGGCGGAGCATGAGGACGACCTGCCGGAGAACCTGAGCGAGATCACCGACCTCTGGAACAGCCCTGCCCGCACCCACGTGAGACATGGCCCCCACTGGCACGCCTCCTCCCCGCGCCCAACACCCACACCACCTCCTCAGCCGCTCTGTCCTCCCACAGGGGACCTTCGGGAGAGAGCCCTCTGCGGCCAAGCCCGAGGATGACCGCTACCTGCGGGCAGCCATCCAGGAGTACGACAACATTGCCAAGCTGGGGCAGATCATGCGGGAGGGACCCATCAAGGTGAGTGATGACTGCGGGCATCCTCCACCCAGGGGGGGTTCTTCTCCTACCGCTACGGCTTCCAGGTTCACGGCTGCGGCATCGGAGGGTGATGTTGTTCCAAATAAATGCTGGGATGAGGCCGGCCTCCCTCCGAGCAAACCATCTCCCTTGGGTAACCTGTCATCTCTTCCCCTCCGCCCAGGGCTCTCTCTTGAAGGTGGTCCTGGATGATTACATGCGCTTGAAAAAACTCTTTGCCCAGCGGATGGTGCATAAGGCCACCACCAGTCAGGGGGACCGCTCCTCGGTCTCGGAGGTAGACGGGGTGTGCATGGCCATGGGGAGATGCTTGCTGTGCCCTCTGGGATGCAGTGTGTCTTCCTAGCCCCTGCAGGCTGTGGTCACTCCTCGCGGCCACAATCTCTGTCATCCAGTGGTCCCCCTATTCCCTGCTCAGCCAAAATGAGCCAGACACTGGTTTTCCACTGAGGCTGCCGGTTCCCTGCAGTGCCCCGGCTCTCGTGATCCGCCGTGTTTCCTCTAAGCATCAGCAGCACCCTTTCCCTTGGTCTCTCCCACCCTGGGGGAGGAGCCACCCCCTTTGCGGGGTGTCACCTCCCCATCTCCCCACTCATGGCCTCTGCCGAGGCTGACCAAGATGCTGCGGGTCCCTGCACACATGTGGGGACATCTCTCCCCTCCACCCTTCTGTGCTTACCAACCCAACTCAAGGTTTTTGAGACAGAAAGGCTGGGATGGAGGGTTTTGGTGCAGGAGGGCTGGTTTGGGGTTAAGCAACTCCTCCCGCAGCACTGCCCCTCTTCATGGGGGGCAAAAAGTGGGGCAAAGAGAGGGGAGGAGAGCACTGGGGTGGGAGACACCTTTCAGCCCTTCCGCCCCCTGTCCCTCCCTCAGCCTTATCACCCTCCAGCCCCATCCAGCCTTCCCTCGACTCCTTTCCTTGTTTGCCTCCACCCTCAAATCCCAACCTGGGTCCAAAACCTCCCCCCTTGGCTGCTGCAGGGGCTGCTGCTGGACCCACCACCCAACTGGCAATCAGTGCCTGAGCCGGGGCGCCCATGCGATGAGCGAGCAACCTGGCTGGAGATGATCATCGTGCTGGTGATGCACATCACCACACTCTGGGGTTGCTTCAGAAGAGGAGGGTCCCATCCCTCCCGCTGGGCTCTTGCAGGAGCTTTGGAAGCAGGGAAGCCAGGATCTGCTCTGACCACGGTGGTGATTCCTTCCCCTGTGGCCCTTTTGCAGCTGATCCAGAAGGAGCTGGAGGAGGAGGAGGAGGAGCGCAGCCCCGGCCAAGGCAGCCTCCGCTTCCGACACAAGCAACCGGTGGAGCTGAAAGGTCCCGACGGCATCCACGTGGTGCATGGCAGCACGGGCACGCTCCTTGCTTCCGACCTCAACAGCCTGCCCGAGGACGACCAGAAGGTGCTGGGTCGCTCGCTGGAGACTCTGACTGCCGACTGCGGGGGCTACAGTGACCACAACGCCCGCACCGAGTCGGCCAAGTCCACCCCCCTGCACAAGATGCGGGAGGTGATCATGGAGAGCCCGCTGGAGATCACCGAGTTATGACAAGCGGTGGTGGCGGTGGTGGTGATGCTCCTCTAGGCAAGCCGGGGCCAGCGGGGATGAAGCATGGACCAGGGGGGCCGTGGCGGGGGGGCCAGGGGACACCCCTAGACCGGTGCTGGGCCCCCCCTTCCCCTGCAGAAGGAGTCCAGGCCAACCGGTGCAGTTTGCCCCGGCGGCCTTGGAGAGCTTGGCCCTGGGAAAGGGCTCTCAGGGCCGGTTTGCTTTTACTCGCCTGTCATTTATCCATGAAAGCATTAAATTTTTTTTATTTTTCTTATTAAAAAAAAAACAAACTTTTTTTTTNGACAGGGGTGAAGGCATGGTGCGCAGTGAAAGGTGTGGATGATGTACCACCGCAGCATCCCCAGGCGCAGGTCACACCACAACCACAGGCACAGGGAGGGCCGGGGCAGCATGGGGCAATGCTGAGTCTGTTTGGCATTAATATCACCTTTCCAACAAGGAAAGACCAAAAAAAAACAAAAAAAAAAGAAAAAACCCAAAAAACGAAGACATTTCTCCATTTTGCTGGCTTTACCAAAACATGTTGCGACGTAGAAAAAGAGAGAGACTGACAATGACTGGGGCTTCTGGATGTGGCGTGCTCGTGCGTGTCTTTTCTTGCCCTTTTCCTTTCCTCCTTCTCTCTTGCTTTCGGGTTTGTTCGTTCCGGGGTTTGTTTTCCAATCGTAACTTTGTGGAGAGTTTCGGGCACGGTCTGTTACGGGACTCAGAAATACACTGTCTATGGCTTTGGGTAACCTGTCTGTCGTCCTTCCTCCCCGGCCATGCCGCATTCATCACCCCCAAACCACCTTTTGAAGAAAAAAAACCCTTTGTCCCCATAATTCACCCCTCCATCCATCACCTTCGCGAGATGCCACCCCCTTGTTTCACTGCACCCCGCATTTCGGAGGCTGCATTAAACCTCCTCCAGGTTTGCCCCCCCCTTACCCCAAGAGAAGGAAGAGAGAAACAACCAGCCGGGCTCATGGGAAGAGTTTATTTGCGGTGAGATGCTCCCGTGCACGCTCAGGACCGGGCGCCGTGGGTGTCCCCCCACTCTTCCCATGTTGGGGAGGGACGAGCCAGCACCCCGCTGCCCCTCGCCACCACGGCTGGGTCAGCACAGGACCCCCCTCCCGCAGTGGGGATGTGTGTGTGAAAGGAAATCTTTGCCCCCAAACTCACTCATTTTTTTTGTTCAGGGGATACTTAATATATAATATATCTCTCTCTTATCTCTAGCAGTCGGCTGGATGCTAAATCAGTGTACTGCAAATGTCATGCAAAGCCGGGCGTTGCAGGTAAATTTAATCCACTTTGTTTCTTTAACTGGCGACCAGGGGAAAACTAAAATTAAAATAAAAAATTAAAAAAAAAAAAAAAGCCACCCCAATTTGAAGAAGGACCAGCAAAGGGCTGGGCTTGCCACAAGCCGATGAGACCTGTGGTGCGAGGCTGCCCGCAGCCGGGAGTGGGGTGCCGGCGTTTGGGCAGCAGAAACCATCCCAAGCCCACAGGGATGGGTCCACATTGCAGGATCTGGGCTTCATGAGAGGTTCATGGGATGGGGACGGGGACGGGGATAGGGGTGAGGATGGGGATGGGGATGCAGACGGGGATGGGGATGCAAATGGGGATGGGGATGGTGGGATTTTACAGTCAGCCTAAGAGACGGAGAGGCTGAATCCACAGTCCTGAAAATACTGACGAGTCCCTTAACCTGATTTGGAAATCCAAGCCCCAGGGGTGGAAAAAGAAGTGGCAGAGGTGGCTGGGGCGCCCCACAGCCCTCGCTGGGGTGGTGAGGCCAGTGTGCTCCTGCAGTCGCCATCTATGGATGCAGGCACATCCCAAGGGAAGGGGATCCAGGATGTTGAACCAAAACGGCGGGCAAGCCCAACTGGCCGGGGAAGGTGGCTCCTAGTTCCATAGGTGACGTTTGCAGTGCTCAACAGCCTGCAGGAGAGATGGGGAGGGATGGCGGTGGGGAGATAGGGACTCCCAGGACCCCGCCAACCCAGGGGAGGGGACGCAGCCAAGACTTACGTGGCACTCGACCGCCGTGGCCATATTCTTGCACCAGTAGTGTGGGCCCCAGGCACAGGGATCTGAGCCCAGGAGATCCTCCTCGGGTGAGTCGCAGGCTCTTATTTTCTGGAAGGAAAAGGTAGGAAGGTGGGAAGGGAAAAAAAACCAAACCTATGAGCACCCTGCAACCCTGCTACCATCTCAGTCCAGGAGCAGGTGCATCACCCATGGCATGGTGACACTTACGGTGCAGACGAAGTTGGGGTCCATCATCTGGACGAGGAGCCGCACGGCCGCCGGCTCATACTGCACCACGAGCGCCTCACACTGGGAAGGAGAGAGGGCGTGAGCCCGGTGGAGGGGGGGGTCTTGGGGAGGGTGGGGGGTCCCCACCGGGCTGGGTGCTCCCTCCCCGGCTCACCTTGCCCGTGAGCGGCGTGGGCAGCAGCTCGCAGCCCTTCTCCAGCACATCGCCCAGCTCCGCCAACGTCTCGTTCTTCAGCAGCTCGTTATCGAAGTAGGTGATGACGATCTGGCAGACGTTGCAGAAGGCGCCCGCACCCACTGCCAGCTGCTCCAGCGCAGCAGCCCCTGCAGGACATGATGGGGCCATTAGAACCACCCCTATCACCCTGCTCCTTGGGGACTTGGTGTCTGGGTGCCACCAGGGTACCCCCGTCTCACCTCGGTGGCCATCCCCACTGCGGGGGCAGCAGTGCAGCATGGTGCAGACGGCCGCCGGGTCGGTGGCCTCCAGCAGCATGATGACCACGGCTTTGCCATAGGAGTCGACGAAGTCCTTGCACTGCCCGATGACGCCGTGGGGCAGCATGTAGCACACCTTCTCAATGTCGTTCACCAGTTGCTCCTGGTGGGAGGAGGCCAGCAGAGGGATGAGGAGACATCCCCCCTTCTCTCCCATCTCTCCTCACCCACTCCCTGGACCACGGCGGTGGGGCTCACCTCCGTCACATTGTTCTCCAGGAGGCTCTCGGCCGCCTTCACGGCAAACTGGCACATCTCACACAGCGGCGTGGTCCCCTCCCCGTCCTGCCAGGACAAGACTATGGGACACATGCCGA